>CAXKVW010001049.1:0-129090 GCA_964058825.1 Carex arenaria
TCAAGCACTGTTTTATGCCCGTTTAAAATTTCATTGTCGTTTTATGCCTTCTCGGTGAAGATATCGTCTCTCTTGCTTTATTAATTGTCCTAACCTTGGCTGTAAGATGTCTTAGATAAATACATGTACAATATGCAGGTGCTTTAGAAATGAGAAAATTGACTTTAAAAAAAAATACAAATCCATTATAATAGAAAGACTCATATCGAATTTGTTAGAGCGCTAATAAATATCCGCCTGAAAGAGATGTAATGTTAATTTCAAATAAATCAAATATAAAAATCGGCAGTCTTTCTAATAAATCAAATTATATAGTATTTGCCATTTTTTTGAGCTTAAATGAAGTTATTTATTACCTATCAGATATTCTCGAAGCTTGATATTTACTTAATTAGTCAATGCATATACAACAAATAATATAAAAAAAAAAAATTTAGTTCTAATATAAACTCAACAATTAATATAACTATCTCAAAAAAAAAAAACCAAAAACCGGCCAATTATTGACCAGTTCTAATAAAAAATAAGAACCGTCCAATAATTGACCGGTTTGGGTAGATTTAAAATTCAGGAACTTCGGTAAATATATTTGACAGTTTCTATTTAATATTGGATATAAATAAAAATGATGGATTGTGATTTGCAGGACATGCGTAGAATCCTAGGCCTATAATCTATGAACCTTTTTGTGGGACTCAGTATATCATTTATATTATTATTTTTTATGACTTGTGATTGTGAATACATTAAATATAATAATAACAATAATAAAAGTGAGGTTTGCACAATACATGTATATATTGGTCCATATTATGAGCTAATATTTTTATTTTTAAAGTACTGGTTTGACTCATGCATATTGTTTTCTCAAAAAAAATATAACCAGTCCATCTCAGTAGTTCAATATGATTTCCGTAGAAAAATGGAAATAACTGGCAGATCAAATTACATTCTTTAGAATTTTTTTACTATTTTTTATAAAAGTAGAAAATCACTTCATTTGATTCTAAATCATTCAAAAGTAACGATTGTTTACCTATCTTCAAAAACGTAAAAAGTTTCTAAAAAAATATAATATTTAGTTTTCAGGTGCATTTTCATAAAAATATTATATTAAACGGTTTGAAACTTAAAAATGAAAATACTAATTCACATTAAGGATCCATGTGTGTTACACATAGTACCATTAGGGGTGGGCAAAAAGCTCGTGGCTCGTGGCTCGATCATGACTCGCATCTGGTTCCCTCGCCAACAGCTCACTCGTTACTGGACCGAGCTGTTAATGAGCCAGCTCGCTACTAGCTTGGTCCAGAATTAATGAGTTTGAGCTGAGGCCTAGCTTGCTCGCCAGCTCAGTTAGGCATCAATTTGTGTGTATTTTATACTGTCAAGCTCGATCAAGCTCGGTTCAGCTCAGTCCAGCTCGATCCAAAAAGGTTTGTAAAATTTATTTTCTTCTTAAAACAAGGTCCAGCCAAACCCAGTGAGCCAGCTCGTCAGCTCGCGAGCTAGCTCGGGCTGGCTCGTCACTAGTTTGAGCTAAGATTTTAGCTCGGAAGTCCTAGGTCCAGCTCGCTCGGTCTAGACTCGGTCCAGAATTAACGAAGCTGAGCTAAGGCCCAGCTCAGCCCGAGCCAGCTCATTTACAACCCTAAGTACCATTACCTTATAATAACATGGATGAGCAGTTTTATTGAGTTATTCATTGGGCCCATTTACAAATAGCTAATTAATTTTGACAACCGCTCAAAATACCTATTGTCGATTTTCCATTGTTAATTACACGGAGAAAGAAAGTTGGTTTAGCATTTTATTTGACCATGTGTTTACCATGTCGACTGTAGACTCTTTGCTAAAAACAATATAAATATTATTTTTTAATGACGACCGAAATTAGTGATCAGAATTAGGTCATGAGACCGTGTTATCCTTCGTTCATTCAATTTAGATTCCAATCTTTGAAATGTATTCGGTCCACTAATCAATCTTTTTAATTTCACAAAGAATTTTAAGTGTGAAACAGAGATAGTGCGGTGTTTTAAAAGTATTTGAATTACCTCTCCAGTAATTAATGCTAGCAAGATGAGACATGTTTTAGTGTGAACCATTATAGTTTGCTACCACTAATGGAAACACAACATACAAATGTTGTTTAGTGATATTAAAAGTGTTTCTTTGAATTCGAACAGCTCATAAATCTTTTTTTTTTTTTATATTGTTTTGCGTTGTAAGAAATTAAAAAAAAAAAAAAAAACATTGTCAATATCGTTATAATATTGTGTGTGATCAAAACAACTGTGATCACTCTATTCTCACTCATTTATATAGAACCCATGTAACTCATTCCTGTCTCTTCTTGTTGCTCCAAATTATTTCTACATCGAAGCTAATGGTGCTGTTCGGCTGGAGAGGATTAAGCCTCCTTAAGGCTTAATCTGCTTTCTTTAGTTTCCTTAGCAACTTAATATTACCGAACACCGATTCCTTAGCGCGGATTAAGATTACCTCCTTTAGCCTCCTTTTGCTCGGATCTTAATCCTCTGTCCGAACTTTAAAGCACCCCTACCCCCTCCTTAAGCACTGAATCCTTCACCCGCAGATTAAGACAACCGAACATCAGTTCCTTAGCGCTCCTTAAGCTCTTAATCATTTGTTGCCGAATGGCCCCATTGGTATCAAGGCTTTTAAAGGTATGATTTGTGTACTTTAATTCGTTATTTGATGAAAATGTTTAGGAAAACACATATTCCTCCCAAATTACGACATAATTAACACTTTCGCATTTGCAACGCACATATTTTTCTTGGTCCAAAATTCTTGAAATTTATATGGTTGTGTACATTTTCAGGAAGTGTTGGAGCAAGTGTTTTAGACCGGCATTTTTATTCATAACCAAAAAAAAATATAAAATATTATTAATAACCCGACTCCCGAAAGTTTTCCACCCATGCCCAACCCGCCCCCCCGTGGGGCGGTTTACCCGCCCCCCCGTGGGGCGGTTTAGCCCCCCCCCAACCCGCCCCCCAGTGGGGCGGTTTACTATTTTTTTTTTTTTTAAATTTTATTTAATACGATAGATTTATTTATGTATTTGTTTATATTTTTAATACGATGGATTTTATGATTTGTGAATAGTTTAAAACATAAGTGAACAAAATAATCAAATAACATCTGATCAACATAAAATATAGAAACGAAAACAAAGTGAATAAAATCAGCAAATAACGTCTAATCAACATAAAATATAGAAACGGAAATATAAAAATAATACTGTCAGGTCTACAATATGAAATATAAAAAACTATCAACGAGGACGACGACCGGACAATGACAGTCTGGAAGCCGGCCCGCACGCCCTCGGCGGCTGCGTGCGGGTCTTTTGTCGCTGCACACGCCTCCTCCGTGGCTGTGGAGGATCCTCGTTATGAGTCAGATCCACATGCACGTCCTCCTCGTCATCAGAATAATCCACATGCATGTCCTCCTGCATTGTGCCCGTGGATCGTCGGTATGAATCGGGCAATGGATCATACTGAGTACCCTGTGATGGATTCGTCTCCCATGGATCGAACTCCCAGTCCCCAGTATATGTGCTCGGGGGCTGTGTCCCGAACACAGCAGTCTCCCAAGCATCAGTGGGCTGCTGTGCCCCACTGCCACTAGCCTCGTGGTCGTGCTGCCTGGGGGGTGGCATCGATGGTGTGGCTCCGGTGACATCCTCTACACCGGTGGCGGTGAGGCCAAAGTCTGCTGCAGTGAAAGTGGGTTCAGCACACCACATAGGATTTCCATCCTGCAGTTATATAATGTTAGTTTTTCTTTATGAAAATAACGAAAATTTAATTTATACAGAGACGAACCAGCTTACCTCGCCAAGCTGCACCGGCACATTAAATTTATTGTAGTAGGCGTGCCATTTTTTGTTGTCGAGCACCCAATCGTGGAACGCCCAATCCGGGTTGTCTTCTGCAACATTTCAGTTGAAATTGTTAAGAACACACTTTGTAAAACAAAATTGACGTGTATGGTAAAATAATTTAACTTATAATACCTTCGGGGGGTGGTGGTAGGTCATCGTCGTATACTAATTCCCGTTCTTGATTTGACTGGGTCGGCGCTGGTGAGTCTTTCTTGATCTCACGCCAGTTGATGTTCTCACCAGCGTCGTGCAACATGCCAATGAGGCGTCCATCGAACTGGGAATCCTCGACGATCGGAGCAGTGTGATGCAGCATAGTACACCCGAACGCCCGAAAACTTTTTTTCGCCATGCACACCAAGCTGTGTGCAACTCCTCGGATCCCCGTTAGTACCTGTTCATAACGATTAATTAGAAAATAAGTTGTATGGAAAAAACTAATACTACAAGTAATCTTTATTACGAGACACGAATGACACGAATATCCGTTAGTCAAGCACGAATGCCCTAACATACCTACAGTTTCAAGAGAAAGTAAATAACTGTTTATTCTTTTCAAAAATATTTTTAATGTAATGTAATGGACTTAGAAATTACCTCTTGACATGCTCCACGTCAGACGTGAATGGGGTAATGGCAATTTCGACGGCATATTGGCGGAGAGCCTTAAGACTGATGCAGTACTGGGAGAACTTCTCATCATCGTCCTCATTCTTCCGTTTTAGCTTCTTTGCCACCCCCTCCACATGCACACCCAACAGCTCTGGGATCAACGTCTGGAGTGTCTGATGATCCGAGACACCCCCTACCGGATCACCATCGATCCGCAGACCCCATAAGGCACTCACGTCCTGTAGGGTCACTGTCATCTCCCCCACCGGGAGATGGAATGAATGGGTCTCAGGTCGCCATCTCTCCACGAGACCGCACATGAGTGCCTGGTCAATCCGCCGTGGTTGTTTCATTGTGGCTAGCTGGTATAACCCGAGGTTAATGAGGTACCGATCCATCAGTGGATTTGCGACATACGGTACCTCCGGCGAGCGGCGCCGCACCGTCAACATGGACTCATCCTGCATTTATCAATGTTTTAGACCAGTGGAACTGAATAACTATTTGTTGTTTGAAACGTACCTCTATCGATGCAAGTGAGACACGGTGAATCCTGTGAGGGACCCACAGGAGAGGACTGAACGTATCTGCACGATGTGGTGCGCCATCCCATGGATCGACACCCTCCGCAGTGGGATCGGCGTGAGCTGGTGATGGCTCCGACGTATCTCGTGGTCGCTCACGTCGATGTCTAGTCATGCTGCATTTGAAAATATCAAGTTTAAAAATTATAACACCAATTTTCTAACAATTCTATTTAAAAATTCCTATGAGATTGTACAACTTAATTCCACTCAATTAAATTTCAACTCTGTTATTTTCTCAAATTCCCATCTAATTTTTAAACCTAATTTCAATAATAACCAATTTCTATTCACAATCAAACAATTTATAACAATTCCAATGTAACAATTTCTAACAATTCCAATTTCTAATAATTTCTAACAATTCCAATAAAATAATTTCTAACAATTCCAATCAACTAATTTCTAACAATTCCAATTTCTAATAATTTCTAACAATTCCAATAAAATAATTTCTAACAATTCCAATCAACTAATTTCTAACAATTCCAATCAAATAATTTCTAACAATTCCAATTTCTAATAATTCCAAACAATTCCAATAAAATAATTTCTAAAAATTCCAATCAAATAATTTCTAACAATTCCAATAAAATAATTTCTAACAATTCCAATAAAATAATTTCTAACAATTCCAATTTCTAATAATTTCTAACAATTCCAATCTAATAATTTCTAACAATTCCAATCAAATAATTTCTAACAATTCCAATCTAATAATTTCTAACAATTCCAATCAAATAATTTCTAACAATTCCAATCAACTAATTTCTAACAATTCCAATCAACTAATTTCTAACAATTCCAATAAAATAATTTCTAATAATTTCTAACAATTCCAATTTCTAATAATTTCTAACAATTCCAATCAAATAATTTCTAACAATTCCAATCAACTAATTTCTAACAATTCCAATAAAATAATTTCTAACAATTCCAATCAAATAATTTCTAACAATTCCAATCAAATAATTTCTAACAATTCCAATCAAATAATTTCTAACAATTCCAATTTCTAACATTTCTAATTTAATAATTTCTAACAATTTCTAACAATTTGTAAAAATTTCTACCATTTTTCAAAAATTTCAAACTATTTCTAACAACCCTAAACAATTCCAATCAATTTCTACTAAATTCAATAACAACAATTTCAAGCAAATTCCGCAATTTCTAACAATTTCATATAAATCCCGTAATTTCGAATAATTTATACAAAATTCCAAATAATTTATAAACAAGTTAAAGAAATAACTTCATACCCGAAAATGAATTCGGAGCGACGGCGCGGCGGTGACGGGGCGAAAAAATGAAAATGAAATGGAGAGAGAGAGGGTGGCGGGTAGAGAGAGGGAGAGAGGGAGAGGGCGGTAGAGAGAGAGAGAGGGGTCGGGAACGGTTGAGAGATGCGAAATGTCGCGTTCGGGACGAAAAAACGACGTTTTTGGGCCAAAACCGGTGGGTTGGGGGTGGTTTCGGGTGGGGGGCTGTGGGGGGGCGGGTAGGGTTTGGTTTGGGGAGGGAGGGTATTTAAAAAAAAAAAAAAAAAAAAATTTTACTAAACCGCCCCACTGGGGGGCGGGTTGGGGGGGGGGGGGGGTAAACCGCCCCACGGCGGGGCGGGTTGGGTATGGGTCGAAAAACTTCGGGAGTCGGGTTATTAATAATATTTTATATTTTTTTTTGGTTATGAATAAAAATGCCGGTGTTTTAGATGTATTGAGAGAAAATTATGATGATTACCAAAAAAAAAAAAAAGGTGTTCAGTCTGTTTGATTTTCTGAACTTAGTGATGCTTCTGTCTTGCAATCATATTTACTTTATTCTAAATTTTTTTAGCTGATAAGATTATAGAGAAAAAAAATAATTCAAAGATTTTGTGAAAAAAAAGGTATAATACTGTAAATTTTAGATGAACTATTAGAAAGACTTGAGTGTCATAATTAGAGAAATTATGACGGATTGTCAAAAGTCAAAACACAGTCATTGATCTTTCAAATTTGCGGAATATTTAATATTCTAGAAATTCTAAGGTTCCCATTGTGTAATAGATATATATGTCAGCGATCTATCCGATTGAATAATTATTTTTGATGAAATCTGAAACAAATGATGGTTCAAAGTATGATTGTCATCATATTTGGAAATAAATACTGTATCTACTCGTATAAAATTGAGCAGAGACAGAAAACCGAGCAATCAAGCAATAGTGATGCCTACTATAATAATGAAGTTCAGAATTCAGATACATGAGATCGGTGCATTAAATTAAGCCCCTTAAATTGAAGATAGTGATCACGCACTTCAAAAGAAAAAACAAGTATTATACGTTAATTTTTTTTTTTTTTTGTAATATCTACAAAGAACTGTTCATTCTGAATTTTGAACATGTAATATTGTTTTTGACACTAAATCAAAAATTGATTCTCAGTGTTATACGACAAGTCCTTATATTATTAAGAGAGAAAATATAATCAAAATTTTAGAGATAAATTTTACTTTATTTTTGAGTTAGTCTGGCATCACGTGAGATTTTTTTTGCCGTAATACTCATTAAGAAATTTCAAGTTTCTCTACTCTTTTGGTTGCATCGTATTTTTTATTTATCGATAAAATATAAAATAGAAGGTTGTTATAAGAGAATGAACCTCGTTGCAAGAAAAAAAAAACTCGGTCTTAGCTTGTAATCTATATGTATTGTCTCTTTTTTTTGAAACCTTTACAGAAACTGCGAAGTCGATCTATGTGTATTGTCTCACAACACCAAGTTGGTCCACATCACAAAAAAAAGTTATTAACAAGATAACTTAACTCGATTTATAATTAGCTCAGTTAAAATTGGATCTGACTCGGCTCATCTCATCATGGTATAACTGAATTCAAACTTTATCTAGCTCGGCTTAACGCGTATGAGACACAACTGAATTCACACTTTATCTGACTCGGCTTAACGCGACTTATTTACGGGCTCTATTTAACTCAGATTTCTCGGAATTTTTTTTTATCTGCCACCTGAAAAAGGGTTTTAAAAATAAACACCATCCGGAGTCAGATTTTATCAAAATAGCACTCCTGCTGACTAAATCCGCGTATCCAGAGGGACCAGATCCGCAGACTGAGCATGCGGATCCGGTTCCGCGGACTGAGCATGTGGAACCGCGGATTCACGGATTGAGTCCGCGTATCCGAATTTTGACAACAAATTAAAAATAATTAATAAATTTACAGCAAATTACAAAAAAAAATTAAAATTAAATTTAAAATTCGGATACGCGGACTCAATCTGTGGATCCGGATCTGGTCCCTCTAGATACGCTGATTCAGTATGCGGGAGGGAGTGCTATTTTTGATAAAATCTAGCTGTAGGTGGTGTTTATTTTTAAACCCTTTTCCAGAATGATAGATAAAAAAAATCCGCTGATTTCTAGTTACAGTATTTGTTATTGTGTTTAAGAAAGAGGGGGCCGTAAATTACTTTTGCGGGACCCCATCTAATTTGCGAGGTAATTAATTACACAGTAAGAGCCTGAATGTGCTAAGAAAATAAAATTAAGAAATATATGTTCAATGAAATATATTGTTACCTGAATTAAGAAAATCTTTCAGCAATATAAGAACGTTAATTATATATTTTTTTTAAATAATAAAAAATGTACAAAAAAATATAATTTTATTTAACTATGGGAAGGGCCAGCTACTTGACCAGTTCGCGTGTCCAGACTATTTGATAAATAAAAAGAATTTTCAGAAGAAAAAATTACAAAAAAAATATACTTTTCGTATTTTATTCCAAGTAAATTGTACAGAGCTGGTCAAAACTACTGACTTCATCGCGTGGCAGATCACTAGCCTATGGACCGTGGACACACCTAAAATAGTGTCGCACGTATCCGTTCGACACGGACACTTGCATGACACGTTTGGATACGATAAAAAAATGCAAGACACAATCAGACATATGACACATTTTGGACACACAATTTGACATATCAAGGATCACATTAAGAAGCGGAACCGACTCTACTGCTCTCCAAATTGGAGAGCATATTCGTGCATAGGGGTGTCAATGAAAACCATTTAGCCGTTTATCTTCCCATATCGTATTCGATAAGACGAATATGAGTAAGTTTTTTTTTTCATTAGCTTATTGGGTATAGGTAAGGATTTTTTTTCGTTAGCTAAACGGGTATGGATACGGATAAAGGCTATTTTGTACCCATCAGGTAACGGGTAATTATATAAAATAAGTTACATACAGATATATAAATATTATATTTAATTTTTTGTTTCCCATATCAATGTATCAATGTTAATTCATGAGAAAATGTATGCATTTTGTTGTAAGAAGAATATTATGTTAAACATATTACTTTTTTGTTTGGGTGTTTTGTTATTTAGTTAACAAATTGAATTTTGAATTTGTTAGAACAGATATTAGTTTTTTTTTTTGCTTTATAAAAAAATTATTAGTTAGAATTGATTGCATATTTGTATTTTTATTTTTATATTAGTAGTTGTGATTGGACATGTATGACATAATGAATTTTGTTGATTTATTAAAATAATAAAACTATTATATTAGTATTATTCGTTATTCACCCGCTACCGTTTCGTTACCCGCTAATATTAATGGGTACGGGTAGCGCAGGGTAAGATAAATTCTTAACGGGTACGGATAGGATATGAGTAAGGTCAATTCTTAATGGATATGAGTATGAAAATGCTTCCACCCTATTCGTATCGTACCCATTGACATCTCTATTTGTGCATGAAAATTCAACAGTTAGATTTGAAAAAACAGAATCCTGCCCTTGCTCTCCTATTTATTAGAGAGCAGCGCAGTCTCGGATCCTTAGGAAGCAGCGCATCTATGGAGAATAATTAGGCAGAGGCATGAATTGGAAATCATATTACCTAAGATAACATAAATTTTTCGTTTATATCCGAACCAAATCATCATATGCTTCTGCGTGTATTTTATGTGTGTAAAATTAAATAAACAAAATTAAAATTTAACCTCACGTTGACAATTTAATTTTAAAGACAATACAAATATATCTAAACAGTATTTTATTTCAAATGAAAATATGTAATTTGCTTTACAAATACAAAAACTTCAAACCAATATATGATCTGCAAGCACATTTTAATATATCCATCATGTTGAATGGTTTGGATTGTCTGTTTTTAGAATTTGAAAACTTTGAAAATATAGTGTATACACTGTCACAAAAAAAAAGATGCAAGTGAATCCCTCCTCCTTAAAAGAAGAGGATCCACTTACACCCTTTTTTTTGTGACACCGGATTACATCCTGCATTTTTTTTAAAGTCCAAACAGTTGATTCAAACCGTTCAACACAATGGATATATTACAATGAGCTTACAGATCAAATTATATATTTTTTTATTTTTTTTTACTATTTATTCAATATTTTACAAAATCGTTGTTTTCAGACCATTGAACTTTTGTACCCATCTTAATAAATGATAAAAAAAAATGTAAAATTTGATCTGCAAGTACATTTTAATATATCCATAATGTTAAACAGTTTTGATTGACTGTTTGAATTTTGAAAATACAAGATGTAATCCAGTGTCACTAAAAAAAGTGTGTAAGTAGATCCCTTCTCATATTAAAAACCTTATTTGCTTGCATTCTTAATTATTTCCTGGTTGAAACAAGTCTCGCCATAAAATCCTAATAAATTTTAATTTTATTCAATTGATACAATGAGCAATGTAATTGTTACTTCCAACGGTCGAACACCCTGGTTAAATAAATCTAATTATACATATATAATTCTATCAAAGTATATTGTAAAGTTCGTTTTTTTTGTAATAAAAAAAAAGTACAATTGAAACTTATTTACGAATTATAAAAAGAAAATGAATTTATGAGTTGTCCGAAAATACAATCTGCACTTCTTTCTAATAACGTTTCATTGGAAAATTGATAGAAACTTCTATTGCATTCGTTGAAAAAATATATCATATGGAGAAAGGGAGGTAGCACAGTTGGCTAGAAAAAAGTTCTAAAATTGTTGTACTCAAAGGTCGAGAGTTCGATTCTCCCTCACAACTTCGCAGTCTCTGTGAAGGTTTCAAAAAAGAAAAAATATATCATATGTAGGTGTGTAGACGGATTTGGATTATCCGTGGATAATCCGC
Organism: Carex arenaria; assembly: GCA_964058825.1. Classification (NCBI taxonomy): domain Eukaryota; kingdom Viridiplantae; phylum Streptophyta; class Magnoliopsida; order Poales; family Cyperaceae; genus Carex; species Carex arenaria. The sequence continues at coordinate 11,286 of CAXKVW010001049.1, forward strand.
TTCGAATCCGCTTATTATCCGTATCCGGATTAAACGGATACGGATAATTTTAGTATATGGAAAAATAATCTGGATATGGATGATTCCGTGAAGATATAAGCAGAGCGGATATCCGTATATATCTAAATCCGAAATTTAATTTTTCAACAGCTTTCAATTCATTTCACCCTTATGAAGTTTCCAAAAAACATATATATTCAAGTTCAAGAATTTTGATAGAAAATTCATATAATATATTAGGATAATGGATTGGTTCTCTGAACCAATAAGCAATTAGTCATGCATATTTGTCACTGTGCAAACTTAAAAAGTCCATTAAATTTTTGTCAATTTAAGTAATCAAATTAGATAATTTAAAATTATGAAATTTAGTAGAATTACTCAATATCCGACAATTATCCGCTCCATATTCGTATTTGAATCCGTATCCGTTTAAGACGGATATGGTTTTAAATTTTGATATCCGTTTAAACAGATACAGTTTTAAATTTTGATATCCGTTTACTATTCTTATCCGTATTCATATCCGCTCGTTGAAAAACGAATGCGGATACGATATTAGCATTATCCGCTTCGTTTACACTCCTAAGATTCATATGTATATGTGCAAACAATATTGTTAATTTTGTGGGATTGATAATATCTTTCATGTTTACTACTTTATTTATTGTTGGTTCATCTGAGAATAAAGCATCCACAGAGGTTCTATAGAAAACATGACTATATTCTAGACTTAGATTTGGAAAAAAAAAATGTATAATGAATATTTTTTTAATAAAATATACTATAAAAAAAATACAAAAATATTGACACATGATGATGTAATTATATTTTCCATAAAATTAAGATACACCGCGTATGGATGTATATTTATTAGTAAAAATTAAATAATTCAAATTTAATAATAATTAATGATTGATGCAACATTAAAAAAATACTATTTAAATTGTCTTAAAAAAATAATGCTCCACCACTTTTATTAAATATAATCAATGCTTTTACAACTGTTACCGGATTTAACTATTGGATTGACCGCACCATAACCGGACGACGCATAGGTCTATGCTGTCATTTATTTCTAAAGGTCGTTTTTTCTCATCTTTTATTTTAAGTTAGGTAGGTAGATGATTTTTTTTTTTATAAATATAACTCAATTTAAACAAATTAACCAAAGCAGCACAGCAGGTTTGGAAGTTATGAAAATAGCCTCCACCGGTTTTCCAAACCGGTGTGGCTTAAAAGGGCTGTGCTACACCGGATCTCCAAACCGGTGGAGCATTTTTATTACCCGAATGACCCATTTTCTCACCAGGCTGTGGCACCGCCACAGAAAATCAACAAGCAATGCTCCACCGGTTTGTGGAACCGGTGGAGGCTTGTTTTATTTGTTTGTGCATGTACTATGTATTAATACTGAAAGCTTGCTCATTCGAAATGAAGTTTTTCATGGGCAATGATTTTCTGCTGAGTAAAAATTAAATGGAGTTGATATACTGATATTTGGAATGTAACTATCGTTTGTATCATCTTTATAATTTAGCTTTATTGTACTGTGATTCAATTTAACGGTTGAATAATTGATTTTATTTAAAGAGGTATTGATCAAGTGCTGAATCAGAATAATTAATAATGAATCATAATACCTCTTTATGATTAATACCTTTCATTATTCTGATAACAAGGGGCTAAAAAGAAAAATAAAATTAATAGCAAGGGGCCTTGAATTAGTACTGACTGAACTACTGAAGCAGTGAACCATACAAACGACAAATTCAAACTGTTGAAATTCATCTACCTTACGAGTGATGCGCTTACATACAAAAATTTCAAACTTTCAAATTAATTTTGTATAAAGTCAAGCTGTCAAAATTAGAAGGTTTATAAATTAATTTTAATTAATTTATTTTTTAAATATTTTTTTACCACTTGACTCTATTAAAAATGTATTTAACCGTACAAATAATCAGAATCTACATGCTCATTTTCCTTTTTGATAATCAGATGCAAATATTATTTAGTGCTCGCAGTACAAATAATTTATTTCACTATAAAATAATTAATTGCTCGACATTTTTACTCAGCAGAAAATCATTGCCCATGAAAAACTTCATTTCGAATGAGCAAGCTTTTAGTATTAATACATGCACAAACAAATAAAACAAGCCTCCACCGGTTCCCCAGACCGGTGGAGCATTGCTTGTTGATTTTATGTGGCGGCGCCACAGCCTGATGGGAAAATGAGTCATCCGGATAATAAAAATGCTCCACCGGTTTGGGAATCCGGTGTAGCAAAGTCCTTTTAAGCCACACCGGTTTGGAAAACCGGTGGAGGCTATTTTCATAACTTTCGAATTTACTGTGCTGCTTTGGTTAATTTGTTGAACTTGAATTCTATTTAAAAAAAAAAATCTAGGTAGACCATAGATGCACATTCTAAATTAAAGCTCCAAGTCATGTAAAGTTCTTTTCAAGACCATAAGTAATGTAGGGGTGTCAACGGGTACGGTAAGGGTCGGATTGAAGCATTTTCATACCTGTATCTATTACAAATTGTTCTTACTCATACTCTATTCGTACCAACTACAAATTATCTTACATGTACCCTACCCTTACATGTTATGGTTGTCGGATAACAAAACGGCAGCGGGTAAATAACGGATAATACTAATATAATAATTATTTATTAAATAAAATATTAAAATCTATATATTCATTTGACACATGCATAGTACTTTATTGAAAAAAAATATATCATGCTAAATGCAAGTAAACTAGTTAAAGTACTATTTTCAATGTCTATTAATATATATAATTTTTCTTTTATAATTACCCGATCACGGATACGAAATAGGTTTTATCCGTACCCTTATCCGTTTAGATAACGAAAAAAAATATCTACCCATACCCGTACCCGATAAGTTTATGAAAAAAAATCTTACCCATACCCGTCTTATCGGATACGGTACGAGTCGGGTAAACGGATAAAAGGGTAAAAGGGTGCCATTGACACCCCTAAAGCAATGATTTATTTAATTGCATTTTGACCGGGTCGAACAAACATATTGGATATAATATAATTGTGCGATACTAACAAATAAAAAACAATAATCAAATAATTGATTGGAAATAATTTAATTAGAAAATCAGAATACTAAATTTTAATATCTAGAAACAATTTGTGCCAAGAACATAAGAGTGAGACTGTGGTACATTATAATGTGCGGATCGGTATGTGCATTAGATTCATATTTTTGTTTTCAAATAATCAATCTGAACTGTTCAACATTGCTATCATACGGAAATATACTTGGAGATCAAATTTTATATTTTTTTAAAATTGTTTACTATTTTTTAAACAATTAGAAAATTACTTGATAAAAAAAATTCTAAACCATCCGGAAATAGTGATTTTCTACCTACCAAAAAAATAATAATAAGATTTCAGAAATATAAAATTTAATTTCCAAGTATATTTGCATATAATAACAATGTTAAACGGTTCAGATTGCAATGTAACATAGCCTCACTCACCACGCAATCATGTCTAGCATTCAATAGTTAGTTCAATGTAAAAATAAATATTTTTTCTTACTAAAGCCGGAATATATCAAATGTAATACGAAAATTAATTATTCATAATATTTCTTCAATGAAGAAATAATTCTAAATACAAACGAATAGTTATTAAATTATAATATTGGATTATTATTCGGTATTCAATTTCTGTTTTAAGTTTTAACATCACACCACTAAAATTTGAATGTTCAGGTAGTTAACACACACATTTTTTTTTTTGGAATTTGATAGGAATCCGTAAGCCTAAAATTTAAATAAAATAAAAAATTAAATAATTATAGTACTTTTAGATATTTATTTTATTAATGTGTAGTACATTATTAAGTTTAATTAATTTGAAGTCTTTTATGTGAAAATTTGAACGAGATATTGCCATCACTTTCCCAAAATAAACAAAAATTCCACCGCACATACTTTTTGTTTCTTTGTTCTTGCCGCTGCCGCAAAGCGTGAGGAAGCAATCAAACATCACTCACTCACTCCGTCACTCAGGTCACTATCTTTTTGCCATTAACAGCTGTATTAAATAAATAGAAACTCATCTTTAACTCAACTCAAAATTAAAGTATTGCTTAGTCTCTCAGGTAACAGAATATTTCCATTTAGATTTCAACCGCCCGATCAGAATCTCAATTTTAATATTCGTTCTGAAGAAGATCGAACGGGATAGATCGATACTTAAGATTAATGTTACTTTAGTGGTTCTTAATTCCTCGGTCTCTACCCCCTCTCTAATCTCCATCTCTCTCTCTTTTTGCCTCCAGATCTCTCTCTCTCCCTTCCTCCTTTTCTTTTCTTTTTTTCTTCTATCAGTCAAAAGAAAGAACAAACGATAAGTGCGAAACCCTAGCTAAAATCTCGGTCTAAAACTCTCTAAAGTTTTCTTCTACGTGATCCTCAGGGATCAATCATTGCGCCGCCTCTAGCGGTTCGTGGGCGACGTAGCGCCGCCACATCGCCGGAATGAGCTCGTGTTCGGCTCAGAAGTTCATGGACCTGGCTGATCGGTCCCACATTAGCAGAGATTAAGCGTCGTAGTTGATATATACACAGTTTCTCTTATCTTTTGGAGAAATTGGAAAAACAGAAGCGGATTGAGAGGCAGAATTCACAGATTGGAGCTCAGATTCGATCGGTCTTTGAACCATTGTGTAAATCTGAGAAGAAATTGGAAAAAAGGCGAAGAGAAAGGGGTAATCATTGTATAGTTTATACATTTTTGAGCGGCGTTAAATCGGAGCAGGAAGGAAAAGGAGTTTAGGTTCCTTCTTTGGCAGTTAGTTATCAGTGTCGCCCATTTTTTCTTTTTATTCCAAATTAGAGTGAGAGAAAGTGAGAGAAAAAGGGGATTGAAATTTCCAGGGATAGATAATTAGAGAGATGTATAAAAACCAATTGCAAGAGCTTGCACAAAGGAGTTGCTTTAATCTGCCATCGTATACCAGCATAAGAGAAGGTCCTGATCATGCGCCGAGGTTCAAGGCGGCGGTGAATTTCAACGGAGAAATCTTTGAAAGCCCCGGGTTTTGCACCACGCTTCGTCAGGCTGAGCACTCGGCTGCCGAGGCTGCTCTTACGGCTCTCTCCCAACGTGGGCCCTCCTATTCCCTTGCTGCTCGCATCCTGGTTAGTCACAATTATTTATTCTCTTTGCTTTTTCATTTTCTAAGTACTGGTATTCTTTTCAAACCTTTTTGTTGTTTGATAATTGATAGTAATGTAAGTTTGTATTGGGTTTTAATCTTTTCTGAAAAAGATATCTCGATCATGGAATTGATTTCTGAAACTCCTGTTCGCGAGGAAATTAAGAAAAGGGGGGCTCTTTTTGTTGAAAACCGAGTTCGGAAAGGGATTTTGCAAGCCACGATTTTTTGGCAAAAAAAAGTACCATTTTCGAAAATTCCCGACCCCGTTTTGATCAAAATCTAGAAATTCATACATTTTACAAAAATCAGTTATATTTTCTTGGAGTTGATTTTTCTCTCCTGTCAGAATACAATGTTAAATTACTTCGTTAATCGGTACTTTTTTCGAGTAAACTATAATACGGTAATTAGTTCGTACAGGAGAAATAAAAGGTACTCGATTTACGAGGCGGGGGGGAGACAATTAACTCGCAAACTTGTAACTCGTACTTTGCACATTTCTTTAACTGTAAAAAAGTAATTAGCAGTTAATTAATATAAACAGTAGGATTAAACTAGTCTAGTAAAAGGGTATTTTCGTCGGGACGGCGACGGAGGGGGGAGGAGAGACGTGGCTTTTAATTACGCATTTATTACTTTGTCGTATTTTAATGCTTCCACTTTATAGTTCGGTGCTTTATTTTTCGTGCCCATCTTTCTTGGCTCTCTGTATTTATTATTAGCCTCTCTTATTATTTGTTTAGTGGGGCGGGGTCTCCACTCTCCACTAGCGGTCGGCTAGGGTTCCGTGCCCCACTCGTTAGCGACCGTAGTCTCCGTCTACTTAAATTCATTTTAATCTCAGACTTTGCATTTACACCTAGGGCTGTCAAACGGGTGTGAAACGGGTCGATGAAGGTTTTTTCATAACCTTACCTGTTAAGTTAACGATAAAGACCTTACCAATTGCCATCTTACGGAATATGATACGGGTCGGGTAAACGGATAAAAAGGTGTCATTAAATAGATATATATGGATCATGAATAAAACTATATTATATCATGCATCATGCATCATGCATCATACCCATATAAATATTTAGTTTTATAACCTTTTATTTTTAATAATTACCATATAGGATAACGGGTACGGAAGTCTTTACCCGCTATGCCAACGAAAAAAACTTTACTGTTCCCGTACCCAATAAACTACTGAAACATAACCGTACCCAACCCATCTTATTGAATACTATAGGGGGTCGGGTAAACAGATAAAGGGTACCATTGGCACCCCCATTTACACACCTGGCAGTTTGTTCTGGAAAGTAAACAACCTCAGCAACTAGTAACACTTGTAAACTTTGTTTTGTTAAATTTATGTATTGCTGTAGAAATTTGTTTATTGCTGAATGAAAGAAAGGACACAGAAGTCTTAAGAGTTAGGAAATCAACCATTTTGTTGATCATATTGGTTCAACTATCTGTTGTTTGTATGATAAGATAAGAATGCTAACATCTTAATAATGAGATATTTCATTTTTGCTGGGTTTAAATTTGACTGTAAGTCTGGAAGACTGTAGCTACCAATTTCTAGTTTTGGTCAAGTTGTTTATATGAATTCTTTGTTTGAAATAATTTCCCCATCTCCATGAATTGCATGGTGTACAAAGCTTGAGGACAGAGGTGAAACTTTAAGTGGCCTTCAACAAATCTTGTGCATAAAATGTATATACAAGTCAAACAATGAAAGGCGGAGTGTAGAAATTTGACTTTAATATTTTGTACGGTGCTGACCAGGAAAAGAGATGGGATTTTAAATAGAGGGCCAAATTAAATAATAAAAAGATTGGGTTGGTTGGTTTTGAAATTGGATTGGGAAGATATTTGGGGCCCACCTGTCACCTAATACCTCTCATTAGTCAAGCATTGTGGACCCCACTCACTAAGTGCTAGACAGCCATATTGAGTAGACTAACACTTGAACTTCTCAATGTTAGGTTATCATATTTGGTTCCTTTTTCCTTTATACATTGAAAAAAGAATAGTATGATGAACTAGAAAAATTGTGCCATGAAGCCTGCAAGTAACAGTAATAATGAGCACATATATTTTAAACGTGCCGAATGATTATGTAATGCATGACTTCACCGATTACCATGCTTTTAAAATATTTCTTAGAAAATGGAGTAGGAAAGAAGATTTTTCCAACTCCCACTGCTTCTAGATAAAATGTGAACCACTAGTTCTTGCTTGATTTTCTCACTGCCATATTTTGGTTCTGTTACCGCGTGAATTAATTATGTTATTGAGCATTCAAATGTTGTTTCAAGTTATTTATCAGTGATTATTATTATTGACCAGAACAGTTGGGTTAATGGGGTTGACTTGAACATGTTTTCAAATATGATTGGTTATATGTTGTACCCAACCCAACAGATACCGCATTAGGACTTCTATATCATTATATTTTAAAAGATAAAATTGTACTTCTGTCGATGTTAAACATTTAAGAAAATGAGGCATTCTTTTTGTTTTTTAATTCAGGATGAAACTGGGGTATACAAGAACTTGTTACAGGAGGTGGCACAAAGAGTTGGTGCGCCGTTACCATCGTACACTACGGTGCGTTCAGGTCTCGGTCATTTGCCGGTTTTTACATGCACTGTTGAATTGGCAGGAATTACATTTACCGGTGACCCTGCTAAAAATAAGAAGCAAGCTGAGAAAAATGCCGCTTCTGCTGCTTGGGCCTCTTTAAAACAATGTAAGTTTCTACGGTTCAAACTTCTAATTTAGAATGGAATGCCTGACATAATAGCAATTATTTTCAGACGTCCGCATCTACCATCAATACTTCAAAAGAAAGTATGTTGCAAAAAAATTAGTGTCATAAATTGACGATTGAACAGGCGTTCTATTGTCCTTTCAATACAAATTTTCTTGAATGTTTAAAGTATCGGTTTTATTTCTAGCCTACCCCAACTTGTTTGGGACTAAAGGCTTGGTTGTTGTCGTTAAAGTATTGGTTTTAGAAGAAATTTATATGGGCAGTTCGCTCTTTTTTAGTTCGGATAGATGTATATCATTTGCAGACCAAAAATATATTAAAGAATCTAGTGCGCTAATTTGAATGAATTTGTTCTCGGCAAATTTATTAGAATATTTGGTTCAGTATGCTATAGACTGCTAGGATAGTTCTCTTTGATACCTAATTTTTTCATGATCAAGTGCTAATACCCTGTGCACCCTGCAATACAGTAGCACAGCAAACGGCAAATTCTTCAACGGAACCTGAAAACAGTGACGAGCTGGAGCAGATCCGCATTGCCCGTGCTTTGCTCAACTACCGTCTTAAAGAGAAGATTGCCATGGCGGCGAGCAACCCCGCTAACCCTTATGCCTCTCCCTTCCCTAAGAAATTCCCGATGCAACCACCTACCGACTCAAGTCGCTGGCCGCAATCCATCCACCTCCAACCAACACAATCCAATCACTCGAAAATACTCCCTCTCATTCGCCCCAAAGTAAACCCCCGACCCCGACCCGACTCCTCCACTGACATGTCACAAGCAAGTTCACCGAGACCCAAGTTCCCTGCCCTGGGTGCACCCCCATACGTCCCGGTCCGACATTACCGTATTCCATGCCATGCCATGGCGCCACCTGTCACTGTCAGGACGGCAGTGCCGGTATTCTCTGCCCCGCCGCTTCCGCCTCCTGCCAGTGGAGTTGGGCTTAACATGCCGCCAATTATGGGCCTGCCACCGTCTATCCGCATGGCTTCCCCAGTGCGGATGAGGCCTGCAGTACCAGTATTTTCTTCTCCAGCTCAGGTGCATGCTTCAAATCCCGTGTTGCCTGTTCAGATAAAGGAAAGGTCATTTAGACCATCCATGCCAGTTGAGGCTCCTGGTGCCGTAAAAGAGATTGCTGATAAGAAAGTTCCAGTTCCATCACCTACAGTTCAGATAAAAGCGGATGCACTAGCTGCTGTTCGATCACCTCCAGTTCAGGTGGAACTGGATACACCAGGTACTGTTCCATCACCGCCAGCTCAGGTAAAAAATGTGCAGAGTGCTACTGATGTTAGTGACGAGAGGATCAACAAGAGAGATGAGATGGCGGAGGCTGCAATACAGAGCTTGAAGCAGCTTGAGATACAGAGATAAGTGAGAGTTGTCATGAGCGCCTGGCAAGCGGGCATATGGTGCCTGTTCATTTGTTGTAACTGCATGATATGGGAGTACTGTGCTCTCCATCTTTTTTAGTTTGTTTTAAAAAGATTAGGGTTTTGGGCAGGTTGATATACCTTGTATGTCTAAAGATAATAGCCTTTCATAAGGAGATATGAGACAGTAGGTTATAATATGCGTCTTAGTTTCCACCTTACCTTTTTTATTTTTGTTCCTTCTAAAAATATAACAGATCGCCCGTTACTTGATTATAGTAAACGAGAATTGAGTCTACATTCAATCAATCATGGTTTGAAATTGGTTCAATGCCTGGCGTTCTTTCCCAATCCTTGTGCATCAAATGAATGGAAAAATATTATGTTAGGACAGAAAAAGAATGTAAAATTTGATTACTTAGAAAATAAAGACAATCTAATATTTATATTATATCGATATATAATACCTATTATATAATTAGAGTGAGTTTATGGTACTGTGCATATTATGGGTTAATCTGAAATATGGATCAATATTTTTGTTATCAAAATTTTAATGGTCAATCCAAGTCGTTCAACATGATTTTCATATGAATATTTATTTACCAACTGAATTTTGTATTTTTTAGAAAAAAATTTAGTATTTTTTAAGACAAATAGAAAATCACTTGATTTTGATTTTCTAGCTATCTTAAAAAATACTAAAAAAATATTAAAAAAATATAAAAATCAGTTTGCAAATAATTATTTATATGAAAATTATTTTAAACAGTTCAGATTGACTGTTAAAATTTTAAAAATAAAAATATTAATCCACATTACAGATAAAATTGTGATATACCATAGATTCACTCACATGATTATATGCATATTATAAGTGCCTCCAAGTGCATACTGTCCGTGATATGCATGTTATAAGCGCCTCACTTCATTAATCGAAATTGTCACGACTGTTAGTAATTACAAGTGGTTAAATGTTTGGAATTTAAAAAAGGATAACGTTAATTAGAACATAGTAACACAAGGTGCTGGGTTATATATAATGAACAATTTGACTGCTTCACTCAAAACATAACTTTTCAACACATCACGATAGCATAACCAAAACTTTAAGTATATAGTCAACTGGCCCAAACTGCCCTGCTAAATTACAAGTTCAGTCCCAATAAATCCAGCTAAAACCCTAATCTGACCAAAAAACCCATGCAACATTTTCAATAAATATACCAAAAAGGGATATAAGTTAACATTCTGAACAAAAGTCTAAACAAAGGACCAGTTGGAAAAACAAAATGCAAGGCAGTGGACATTCCCATCTTCTCCTAGTACCTTCCAAGCAACTGCCTGATCATACGACACCTGGCGACCCATTCCGGAGAAACAAAAACCACCAGCCGGTAGATACGCGTAACCCTGAGAAGTTGAAAAATCAACACATAGCAGTTAAACACAAATTTTAAAACTATAACTACCAAATAACTTTGTCGCTTATAATAAATATACCTGTTCCATTAGTTTGCCAAACTCAGCATAGAGTGCTTTCTGACCAGGTTCATCGAAAATCTTATCCAAAGAGATGTCTTGTAGAGCAACAAGTGATGTTTCTAACATGTCAAGCCCCGATTGGTTTGCAAATGTAAATACTGGTTTGGCCTATAAAAGAAACAGTTAAAGATATTAACAAAAAAACAGCCATATTCATCATCGGACTTGTTCTTTCAACTGAGAGCAAGTATATTTACCTTGAAAGAACAGCATAGAATAGCGTCTTGGTGATGCCAAAGCATCTTTAGCAATTCATCCCCAGAATCATCACCGCAGGTCAACAAGTCAACACCCAAATGGTAACTGCACACCAAATCAACATTGAACCACGATGATAATAATTCAAAATTAAAATGAAAAGGAGTACGGCTAAAGTACCCCATTATACTCCAAACAGTCAAATCCTTGTCGCTGTTTTAAAGTCCAAACAGTCAACATGATCTCCATATTACAAATGTGCTTGGAGACCAAATTTCATATTTTTTTGGAATTTTTTTACTACATTTTTAGATAGGTACAAAATCTCTGTTTTGGATGATTCACAATCTTCTGAAAAACAGTTATTTTGTACCCATCTAAAAAAATAGCAAAAATCTCCAAAAAAATATAAAATTCGGCCTCCAGGAACATTTTATTATGGAGATCATATTGAGCTGTTCGGATCTACTATTCGGACTATAGAAATAAAGATAAGGATGCGAGAGGCAAGATTGGGGCACAAAAACAATGGGGCATTTTAACCCTACTCATGGAAAAGAGGGTACAATTATAAGAAGTTCAGAAGCTTTACTTGTAGCTGTGGCAAATCCATCGGGCCAAGGTTCCGGCTTGTGGTGAACCGGGCAGAACCCTCTGTCCACCAACCAAACGGCCACTGCCAGAATGAGAAGGCGTCAGAGCAATTGAGACACGCTGGACCGCAGAGACAACACCACGTACATATTGACGGGCCATCGCAGCTACACTCTCCTGCAGATGGGCCTCGTAAGGGAACTGGAATGCAATTGTCAGAACAGATCGGGAGTTGGTGGCACAGCCATCAGGAGATGCATCAGAGTTGGGGTTTGTGGAGCCCACTTCCAGGCTCGATGCTAGGTCGAGAGTGCGGCTTGAAGGTAATCCATCCTACATAAAAGAATTTCTTATTTTAGTTTATGTGATTGTTAATAATTTAGATTTTCTTTGTTACAAATATATTTATTTTGCTCAACTGATTTTATATCAAGTGGGATGACACGGAATCCAGAAGATACAAGCGGTGCATCGTCAGGGAAGAGTTCATCTATTGGTGCAAACACAAGCTGAAAGCATGAACCAAGTGCATTCTCATCTATCCCACTACAAAGCTGATGCAAGGGGAAAATATGTCAATGGTCAATACACGTAAAAGAGAAAATATTGTAACGGTTGATGTTGCGTAATAAAAGAGCAGTTGAAGTTGCGTAATAAAAAAGCACCTGTAACAGATGGACATCTCGGGATAGCATGACCTCCTCCTGAATAAGAGACTGGCCTTCAAGGCGTACCACTTCAAGAATCTAACACAGTTAAATGTAAACTTTTTATAGGTTACGAAAAATCATTTGATTCATTCTATCCCATTCCTCAAAAATCATTATATTTATGCTATTGAGTTCCTAAAAAATCATTTTATTCGTTCTATTTAGTTCCTAAAAATTATTTTATTCATTCTATCTCGTTCCTAAAAAATCATTTTATCCATTCTACTCGTTCCTTAAAATTCATTTATGAAAAGCGAAAATGACATACCTCCTCGTTTTCTATGGTGTGCGCAAGAGGCATGATTATCTGGTTACCAGAAAAGCGCTGAGGTCTTAGCCCGGGAAGTGCACAAGTTGTAGCCTTAAGTGATGCGGCTGAGTACACATCTACATTATAATCTGCCCATTCTGACCGGTGTTCCCTCAAAAACCGTACCAGTAATGCCGGCGGCACACTCTATCAATCAAAGCAAAAAAGATCACACGAGGAAAGATGCAAATAATTTCTAATAGGATATAAAAAGACTACAAGGATATATGGGCCCACCTGAAGTAACATGGATGCCTTGGCACAGATTATGCCTCCTGGAACAGAGAAAGTATTGTTCGGCGAATTCGCACAGCTCCGTAATTTCTTAGATGAATTTGCGGTAATTATAACATCTTCAACCCCATCACCAGCCATCAGTGACCATCCATCATCACTAAAGCCACTAATCGCATCATTAAACCCCCTGAAAATTTCAAAGCTCAACTGTTAATCAATGCTTTTGTATTATAAAAAACAACTACTCTTATCAAGAACCTAGGAGCATTTATTTTAACCATACCTGCTTAATCTTTGGCTGAAGGTACGCAAGACAGCGGGTTGCCGGCCCAAGGCATATACAACTTCGCCACTTGTCTCTTGTGCAATTTGTCTGATGTGGCGTAGAGCCTTCAATCAAAGAAGTTACATATATTTATTTCACAATTTGCTCTTTCATAGATAATATAGAGTAACTTTACGAGACGGGTACTAACTTGGCCTAGAACATAACAATAGGTGAGATCATACAAAATGGTAAAAGAGTATCTGGAGAGGTACTTGTTATTGTATTGACACTAAGTGCTATGGAACTAGAACAATTAATTCAAGCACTTACAGCAGTCGTCATCTTTTGTGCAACCACACGAGACGACTCATAAAGAGGTCTAAGCACTTCTGGTACACTCCATGCCTGTATGTTAGAAAAACAGAGGAAGGTCATTAACTGTAACAAAAATAATTCATAAATTAAGCAAAATGTGATGAATGAAATTGCAAATTTGCATATAGACCTCGAGATCAAGGTGATCCACTAAGTGAACTATTGACCCGCCTCCTTCACATGGCCGAACCAAATAGCCACTCGGTAGCATCTCTGCTCTGACAAACTGATTCGCTGCAGCTGCATTGGGCCCACCACCAGTACCACTCAGAGATCTCTCACAAACCTTCAAAGTTTGAGAAGGAAAAATTATAACAAGTTGTAGTGTGCAACCCGATATAACATTTGCTGCAAGAACATTTCAAAATTTAAATATAATTTATTCATACCACAAGACTTCCATCCTCTAAAGTTGTCGTGTATCTCAGGGTCCAGAAATCACGTGCCGGTACAAGTGTTGTTGGCGCATACATCTAAAAAAATCATACAGTAGAGAATTTCACAAAACTGGAATGTTTATTTAATAAAAATGCATCCATAAAATAAACCAAGTGAAGATATACCGGGAGTTCAAACTAAAACATTTAGATAATAGTTTTCTTACTTGCATATAAACAAGTTCAACTGTGCCGCCATTTCCAGCTGGAAACATTGTAAACACTTCGAGACTTCGACAATCTCGAAACCATGAAGGTCTATCTTTAAGTATCTCCACAATCTACACCAAATATCAATACGTAAAAAAACCGAGTTTACGCTTCGTTACTTTTCTTAGGATAAAATTACTTGGGGATAAAAGTACCTTAGATGGCTCCAAGTTGACTAGACCACAGGCACGTGCGGCCACACCGCGGCATCCATGTGAAACAGCAACTATACCAACCGAATCCGGACCAGGCTACATTACATTTCAAATCACATTATACATGCAACATTATACAACAAAATATTAATAAATTGAATAATATCGATAATAAAATAAAACCTTCATCCCAGGCATCTGGACCCAATCAACAGCAGTCCCTGTAGCCTTGGATAGGAACTCTGTCAAGGTCTCCTCCGCCAACGACAGGAGTCTATAAAAGGTAACCTTATAGTGATTAACATAAAAATTCCTTTAGTACAGATAAAAGTTATTTAATCGTGATATTATTTTTTACCCAGAAGGATTGTTTGCATCCCTAAGAGGGTTCTGAGGTGTTGTCACAGCCGACTCACAGCTCGTATCGTTCGCTATTGATGCCTACATTGTAAAATAAGATTCTTTCAGAAAAACTAACCCAAACAAAGTGAATAAATTTATAGGCGTATTAATTTTGAGACGTACACTTTGTAACTGTTGACGCATGTACGCATTTTCGTGCACAAGTTGGGAGACCTGTTTCTGGAGCCTCTCATTCTCCTCCATTAAAAGCTTATTCATGGCTGTCAATTTTCGATTCACTGCCTGGAGCCTCGATGACTCTTTTCTCTGTTTGTCACGGCATCTATAATTTCACCCAACATACGTGTCAGTGCTAAAATTTAGAATGCATTTATGCCTCTTTTCTCCATTTGTCACGGCATCTACGATTTCACTAACATATGTATCAGTGCTAAAAATTTAGAATGCATTTAAGCCTCTCTTTTCGCTGTTTTGCCGGTAGTTCATAAATTTAGAATGTATTCAAGTTAATTACCACCCGTGTTACCTTCTATTCTGGAACCAGACTTTGATCTGCTTGGGCTCAATGTTTGCGAGAATCGGACATTCTCGTAATAATTGCTGGCGCCTGGCTGAACTTGGTTTAGGGCATTCAGCATAGACCCGCTCTAGCGCATCCACTTGCTCCGGCGTATACCTAAGAAAAAAAACATAAAAAAGACATTACTTAATGCAATTGGCATGGGAATTTTGGCAATTGTACACGAGCTGTGCAAAATGTAACATGTGACGCGTTCCAGAATTTCCATGTTGAAATTAAGTAAACCTTTATACAGTTGCAAATAACTAGTGATTTACAACATAAATGCAACTATACCCAAACATTAACACATAATTACTAACCTGACGTATTTCCCGGCATCCATGCCGTGTTTATCAACCATTCCACCACTGCTACTACCACTTCTCGTGGCCACAGCTGCAGCCATTCTTATCTGGCCACAAGAGATCCCAAAATAACACTCAAAATGAGAAACACCAGTGCAAGTACTTGTGTTTCCCTCTTATTCCCCTTCTTATATCACCAACTTATTCCTCTTTTGCTTTCCTTTGCCTCTTTCCCCTTTTCCTTTTCCTTTAAGATCCTGTTGCAACCAAAGAAAAAAAAATACTTGGTTAAATTTTACTAGAATAACTACTATTTAAAAAGAGTTAGTATTCTATTTTCTCTTTGTAAGCTTTAAAGAATCAGCTCAGGAGTTCCTTGAGCAGCTAAATAAAGCTCAAAGGAGGCAACTTTCCAAAAAAAAAAAAAAAAACAGAAAGCAAATAAAAGAAGGAAAAAAAAAAAAACGACACAGAGAAAAGAAAAGTAAAAGCAGAGTATTATTCTAAATGCGCAGTAAATCACACAAAACATGCACACAGTTATTTTTTTTATGAAAGGGAAAGCAAAGACCTATTTCCTGTTAAATGTTTTTTCCACTGATACCACTTGTTGCGTTTGGATCTCAATCAAGAAAGCAGAAATAAGAGAGAATTGGTTGAGAGACATTGAATTTTGTGTAACAGAGCAGTGTTTTCTGAGAAATATCACCAAAATGGAAGGTGAAAAATGCAAATAACTTCATAAAAGAGAGAACTTACAGATAATTGATAAACAGAGAGGCTCTCTAAGGAGAGCCCGTGAAAAGGCGCATCAGATAACTCTCAATAGCTCACAATCGGAGAAGGAGATGGAGAAACATACAACAAAACCAGAACCCATCACATCAGAGAAAAAACAAGAGAAACAAGGAGTGAGTGGGGTTCAGTTAAGAGAGAGAGAGAGAGAGTCTGAGGTTGGATAGAGACTCGAGCTAGGGTTTTTTTTGAAGAGCGAAGTAAAAAAAGGCGAAGAGAAGGAGAAGAAATTAAAAGGAAACAGTGGAGAGAGACGGGAAAAGCTGACAGCTTTAAAGAAGCGAGAACAGAAGCGAGCGGTCGTACTGACAGGAGAGCACTGTATTTTTGTGTGTCTAGTGAGAGAAGAAAATAAAAGAACAAGCGAGGTAGAGACTAGAGAGTAGAGAGAGAGAATGGTAGGGTCGGGAGAACGGGAATACCGAGGCTTACTGAAATGACTAAAATATCCCTGGGAAGTGACCCTTGCTCAGGGGCAGTGGCGGGTAGGTGACAAGCTACGAGTGGCTAGAGAGACCTAAAGAGGAGGTTTCAGATCTTATGTGAACATTTCTTTACGACTTTATCTATATTGAGTATGATTGACTCAGCGTAATGACTCGTTTCGGAAGAAGATATTAAAAGGTGACGCCGCTGGATGGAACGGCTGGTTGTAACGGTTGTTGGTCCCTGTGTAGAGCACTTAAATGCGTATCTCCGGCCCTACGTAAGCATGGATTACCCCGGTTCACGTGAACCGAACCAGATGATGGGTTCGATTCCTAGTTCTTTTGTGGCGAATTTCGTACAGGTGGTTTGTGTTGCCAGCTACCGATTTGTCGGTAAAACGCAGTCAACTGGGACTTCGTTTTAAGCAAGCGGATTATAGTTGATAATCTTTTTCTCGGATTAATGGCCTGAAGAATATAATGAAGGTAATAGTAGAATCTTCAATTCAAATTTATGATGTCACGATATTAGAAAAGGGATGAA
This sequence comes from Carex arenaria, assembly GCA_964058825.1. Taxonomy (NCBI): domain Eukaryota; kingdom Viridiplantae; phylum Streptophyta; class Magnoliopsida; order Poales; family Cyperaceae; genus Carex; species Carex arenaria. The sequence goes on from CAXKVW010001049.1 coordinate 28,691, forward strand.
GCTTTATTGGCAAATGTTTGTATTAATAACTGAGTTGAGTAATGACGTTTGGGAAGTAAAACAACTGGCAAAATCTCAAATTTGAAAATTCAAATAGTCCATTCGAGTCGCTTGATGTAATTTACAAATTGAAACATTTTTTCAGATTAAATTTTATAATTTTTAGATTCCTTGTACCATCTTTTTAGAGAGAAAGAAACGTCTGTGATCTAAATAATTTTGGACCATTCAGTAGCAATCACATACCTTTTTTAACTCCTAAAAATGAATAACCGTTTGTACCAAGATGGATATTCGTTGTTTGAATTTCTAAACTCATAATATAAATTGCCTTTAAATTAATACTTTATCTGGATGATTTATAATTTATTGATCTAAATAATTCACGTTCAAGACAATATTTCACAACTACCGAAATACATTGATTATAATAAATGTGCATTTGAACGCAGTCTAATGTACGGCTGATCTATATGTTTAAGAATTTTAAGATGGAAATTGCTAATATGCTATGCGTAGCATAGAGGGCTTCCGTGCAACGGCTCAAAATTTGAATTTTCAAATTCCTAACGGTCGATCCAAACCGTTAGATGTGTTCTCCATATTGAAATGTGTTTGGAGCCCAAATTTTATATTTTTTGGATTTTTTTTACTATTTATTAAGCCACTTTGAAAATCACTGATCCAACGGTTTCATTGTTTGGTTAAGCCACCGTTGGATCAGCGATTTTCAAACTGGCTTAATAAATAGTAAAAAAATTCCAAAAAATGTAAAATTTGGTCACCAAGCACATTTCAATATGGAGAACACATCTAACTGTTTGGATCGACCGTTAGGATTTTGAAAATTTAAATTTTGAGCCGTTGCACGAAGGTCTCTATGCTACGCGTAGCACCGTAGCCACGTCCTTTTAAGATATATGAAAAATTACAAGAAGACACGTTTGTGGTGAGTTTGTGGAGAACAAAATTTATAAAATGGAAAGTTACTACAGCGGTACGTATGGTCATCCGAGATCTCTATTCATTAAATAGTCATAGTAACTCAACTTGGTAAAATGGTTAGATCCCTTTTTTAAGGAGCTCTGTCCTTGTTTATCTGAAATAGGCCTCTTAATAATTTCCTTTTTTTTGTACATAAAGAAACTTAATTTATGGAAAGAAAATGTGATTATTACATTCATATAAGAGGAGAGATCCAATTACACCATTTTTTGGTGACACAAAATCACACCATTCATTTTTAAAGTTTTTAAAGTCCAAACCATTCAACGTGATCTCCATATTAAAATATGCTTAGACACCAAATTTTATATATATTTTTTAATATTTTTACTATTTATTAAGTATTTTACAAAATCGTTATTTTCGGACCATTGAATTTTGTATCCGTCTTAATAAATATTAAAAAATAAAAAAATGTAAAATTTGATCTTCAAGCACATTTTAATATATCAAACACGTTGAACGGTTTGGATTGACCATTTGAAATTTAAAAATAGATGGTGTAATTTTGTGTCTTGTGAAAGTGGATCCCTCCTCTTCATATAATACCTGTTATGAAAAAAAAATTATCCACATAAAACTACACCATAATATACGTCCTAAATTTTTTGAATGTAGATATTGACTGCGCTATTTTGATTTTATACAACACATCAGTCAAAATAGTACTGTCAATATCTTTGTTCGTCTTGAAATTTTAATTAGTGTGTGTAGGATGGATGTATAAATAAATTGTCATTAATTAATGTGCCTTTTAGTCAGAGAATTGTTATTTTTATTTTAGGCCGGTCAAAGAGAGTTATAGTTATATTTTATGTACTTACGTTGCACATAGTTGTAATTAATCCGCTATTAATCATTAATTAATAATTGGAGCAATTAATTTTTTGTACAAGGTAACTAACGATGTCCTCCAGCTCAGGGGAGATTTGGACAATTGGACCAGTGCCAATAAATCGCTTCGAATATTTTGTCCATTAGCTAAAAAAAATTCAAACCAGTAATCAAGTTGAATTCAGATCCTGGTCTACTCTTAAAACAAGAACAAAAATTTGCACCTGATTCATCATTATCTCGTGGAATATATTGCATGGTAATTTATTCCATGAAATTCAGATTCCTCTCGTGTTATTTGTTTTCATCAATGGAAGCGTACAAAATTAGGTTTGCGGGACTCGTCGTTTGTAATATCCGTCATTCGATCACAATCTAACGAGTCACATCAAATCAAGATCGACCACGTCGAATCAGATCACATCAACGGAAAAACCAGGGTGGTACCGAATGGAAGAGGAGGGTGTCCGATGCCCATCGGACCAAAACAGTGTTCAATAGATAGTTTCTACCATCCGATCTATTTCAAAATCTGTGCACACAGATATTGAAGCAAACAGCACGGATATTAAAGTGATGCGCACAGATCTTGAAGTGAATCGGACGGTACAAACCCCCATCGAACACTGTTTTGGTCCGATGGGCATCGGACACCCCCCTCTCTCGTACCGAATAGGCTATTTAGTACCTCTTCGATGTAAATGGGAGGTAACGAATAGCTTATTAGATACTTATAATTTTTGTAAAAACAAAAAACAAATATCATGTTAGTTCTCTAACTTATAGTTTTTTAATTATGGTTTATAAATATTTCAAATTTAAAAGGATGTTAGATTTTCAATATATGATTTTTTGATAATTAAGGCATAAATAAATTTGGCCTTTCGTTTAATTACAAGAACAGTAACAACTTATGTAGAATGCTCCAGGTTTAAAACTTAAATGAAAAATTTCTAGAGAATTTTACATAGTTGGATCTCTTATCTTCAATCTATACTAATAAAAAAAGTTTTAACTCAAATAAAACGACTCTAAGTCCAACTTGATCTAATTATAAACCGAATCAAATTTAGTTTAAGTGTTTTTTTTTTTATCTTCTGGATCATATTTATTAATTTACAACCAATATTTTGTTGATATCCAATGAATTCGGAAAAAAATGCACTTATATCTATAATATAAACATGTTGTCTTATATTAATGTATGCTTACTCCTAATTAGATAATATAATATCAAGCTATTTTCGAGTTGGAGCTCAAGCTCAACCATGACAAAAGTTTAAACGAGCGAGTCGAGTTGGAGCTAGATTCAAATAAATATGGGCGACACCGAGCTGCTAAAAAGTGAACTAGGTCTCATCCGTAATCGGTTTGTTTGTGGATCAAATTCATGCATACCAAATCAAACAAATTCATAAAAATTAACTTAGTTGTTTATAATTAATTCACAGTTTCACACATAGTCTATACAAAATTACTAATAAACTTAAGCACGATCTAAAATACAATTACCATAACACTAGTTATAACATTCATAGACCATAATATCTCCAGCATGAAATCAACATATCCGATTAAACTATTAGACCAGACTACGTATATTCAATAGTTCGTTAATGAACTAAGCTGGCTTGTGCTAGCCAGACTTAAACTAAAACTCGTTCTGGCTCGAGTCTGTAGCGAGTGGACTTATTTTACCTCAGTTTACTAACAAACGAGCTATTATTGATCGAGTCACGGTATATAAGCGGGCCACGGAGCTTTTTTGCCAACCCTAATCTCGAGTAGCCATGAGCTTTTCTTTTTGTTCCAAGGGACGAGCTTGGGTCCGATGCCCATCGGACTCAAACTGGATCCGATGAGCTCCATCACCATTCGATTCGCTTTAAGATCCGTGCGCACATATATTAAAATGAATGCGCACAAATTTTAAAGCGATTCGGATGGTGATAGAGCCCATCAGACCCAGTTTGAGTCCGATGCTCATCGTACTCAAGCTGCTCCCTTGTTCCAGACGTAGAGGGGAATGATTTTGATTTAGAACTGACACTGGTTTGAGGAATTTTCTTTACTTTTTTGTACGTGCAGGTTGTGTATATAAATTTTTGAAATGAAATGAAAGTTGACATACTCAGTCCGATTTAAAAAAAAAAAGTTTAAATTCTAAACTCTCCAAACCCTAAATAAAATAAAAAAGGGCTAAATATACAATGATGATATTTTAAGAAAATATATACATATCAGGCACTTGTTTGATACATCAGTTCATTGCAACAAAGATCGCTATCCAATAAATTAATGAATACATAGTTATATAAGTAGGAGGATGGTCCAATTACACTATTTTAGGTGATACATCTTGATATCATATGTTTATAAGTTATTTTTGTGATTTTAAAATCCAAACATTTAATCTGAACCGTTCAGCATAATTTTTGTATCAAAATGTGCTTGGTTACCAAATTTTACATTTTTTTTGAAATTGTTTACTGTTTATTTAGAATTTTCGAAAATTGTTATTTTTCAATGGTCCAGAATTGTCTGAAAATAATAATTTTTTACGCATCTTAATAAATACTAAAAATATTCCAAAAAGTATAAAATTTGGTCTCCAAGCATATTTTAATATGAAGATCATGTTGAACAGTTCGGATCAACTGTTTGGACTTTGAAATCGCAAAAATAACTTATAAACATGTGGCGTCAAGATGTGTCACCATAAAATGGTATAATTGGATCCCTTCTCTTATATAAGTCTTAAGAATCAGTTTTTGATCTAGTATCAAAGACCCGTCCCTTATGTGAAAATCATTTATTTCAAAAGTAATAAAAAGGATTGGATGGCTTGACTCCACCACTCATTTAAAAAAAATTATAGAAGACCTGCTTAATGAACATAATTATTAACATAATAATATAATTTAAAGAGTATGGTGAGAGTGTGACAATTGAAAAAATGGTAAAAAATTACTATTCGGAATAGTATTTATTGTATGTTTTTGGCAATTAAAGATAGAACAAGTAGTGAACAACACAATGTAAAATATATTTTTCTTCTCTTTTGTTATTCTTCCCTTTCTTTAAAATAGCACAAACAGTCCTTTAATTAATATAAAAATTCTTGCATAAAATAACATCTACATTTGAAATAACACACAACAGGAAACAAAAACAAAAAAAATACCTAATGAATCGTAATTTACCAGCATGTCTATGAAAAGTTCCTTATCTATTCATTCATCCGTACATGTAATTTTTTTTATTTTTTGTTTGAAACAATACTATAAGAGCACGCCCATTGATTGACTAATAATCACATATCATGTGTGCATTTCTTTACTAGCCCCAAAATAAAGAAGCCTTTTTATTGAAGGAACATATTGGCATGGATGGATGGATTATAGAAAGCATGGGAGTAGTAAGCTTCAGAGCTTGGCGGTTTCTTTGCCACACCAAGTAGTAAAGTATAAGCAAGACCTCAATGTGCCTCCTTTCTTAGAATTTTAGGTGGGTTTAAAATTACAATTCAGTCCTCTTTTGTAGATAGTGCTCGAATTCATATCACTAAGGTATCTCAATTGTTGAGTTTAAATTTGGTCCATTCGTTACACACTAACGTGCATTACAGACTTCGTTATGAACTAGCATGAAAGAGGTTTGGGTTGGATCGGTCTGAATTATGATCGGATGGTTCTAATTGAAACTCAAATGGTAATTATTTGAGAGGATTCATACTTGATAGCGCTATGACAATTTAATAACTTTGATAATAATGACTAGGTAAAGATATTGACAACACTATTTAACTTCATACAACACACTAACAATATAGTCAAATGAAAATTTTGTATGTATATTGCATGAAGTCAAAACAACGATGTTGATAACTTTACACGTAATGGCTCCATGTCGTATCGGAAGTAGTATTAAATTCAAATTGCAAAAAAAAAAACACACACACACACAAAGCAATTGTATTTTAGTTTTAGGGTGAAATTGTGATGGTGATTTAGCGACCCGCTACACAGTAAAGATAGTGCCACTGCCACGCCAAAGCATTTTTATGAGCAAAATACTACCTTGATATTTCAAAAAAAATATCACCCTTATATTATCTGGATAAGTTTTTTCACCAATTTTCCCAAAACCCATCATTTTTAAGAAAGAATAAATAAATTTGACCTAGTTCCTTTTTTTTTCAATATTTTTATTAGATTGTTTTATCAAAAGAGTAAGACTTGGATGCTATGGATAAGATAAGGTCATCAGTACTACGGCTTCAAAAATCTATTGTATAAACTTCAAATTTTAATTGAAGTAGCTTAATAAATTAGTTATGTAATGAACTTATAGAATACCAATTTTTATTATTTTTGGAAATTTTTTAATATTTTTTATGATACGAAAGATGCAAAAAATAGCCTAAAATGTTGACATTTTCTTTTATTTTTAAATTATTATTTATCATATTTTATAAATCATAAAAATAGTAAAAAAAATAAAAATTGACATCCTACAAATTAATTGTATAACTAATTTATTGAGCTATTGGATCAAAATTTAAAATTTATTTAATTAATTTTTTACCACACTGATAATAAGAACGACCTTATGCTATCCATATCACCCATTCCTTGCTCTTACCAAAATCTTTCTCGTGTCTACAAATTTGTGTGAATCATATATTCAATTTTTTATATCTTAAAAATTCCTTATCCTTGGAAATAGAACGCACCGAGCAGAACAAAACTGCAGTACTAAAGTTACATCCAGACGAAATAGTGTTTTGTAAGGAAGCGATAAATATAGTACAAATCACAAATTTAATTAAAGGTGTCATCAATAACATTTTTAGAACACTTAAAAGAGAGACTTTGACGTGTTAATTTTCATATGATTAAGCATATTTCTCTTAAATTAAATTACAATGTTTTGGTTGGTTGCTAATGGTATATTCTAGTTGCACGCGAGAAAAGGAATAGCAGAGGCACGTGGGTTCCAATTCTCTTTGAATAAATTATACATCCGAATCGTGTAAAGAAATATGAATTGTGGGCCAATTATTTAATTACATGTACGGCTTCAAGAAACTTTTTAATTTAATTCCTTTCATTATTTTAGTGTTTGAAACTTGGACGGACATTTTTTCAGTTCTTTCCTGCTTCGGCGAACCTGACCAGCCTTATTTTAGCTAAAATAATATGTGACTGAGATGAGGAATTTTGCATTTATACCCTTATAATACCTACTTAATAATCTAAACAAAATATTAAGCATCTATTTTCTTCACCAGATGAATTTTCTTGTTGATAATTTTCTTCAAATTAAATTTTATATATTACATTCTTTTTCTCATCAGCCGGAATTAATGCCGATTAAACTAATACGACAAGCGGTTCAAAAGAAAATAGTACACACATTCGCATATAAAAAAAATATGTTAGTGTTTTAAATAATTTAACTTGTATATTATAATCTTTCGCTGTCTTCACGATACTTGCTAATTTTTACAAAATAGATTTATGGATGTATTTTACACTCATATATCTTCTAATGTTGTTTTTACTAATTTAGTGTTAGCATGACAACAAATATGAATAATATATTCAAAATAAGTTATTAAAATTTCACTGTGTAGTTTTAAATATTACAACTAAAACATAACTACAATTTTTAATTAATAATTAACTAAGAGTGAAGAATTCTAGCTTTGTTCCACTCATTTGGAAATAAAGATTAAATATATCAAAAGCCAACTGACTGATGATTCAACAATAGTTCACATTCATCACCAGAAATATAGGAGAATAAAAAACTTTAATTTCCTTTATGGACTCCCTAGATAGGCTAGCTGCTACTATAAAAAAAAATAAAATGGCGAACCTCGACATGCAATATTAGATTGTACGAGGGGCTATGTATAAGACAATACAATTATAAAAGACAGAGGGGCTACAGGCCGAAAGGTACATGCAATTGCAAAGTGTTGTAAGCACCAGGAACTAACCAAAAGTGCAAGCATGTCTCACTATGCCATTTATTTAGTCCATCTGGTACAAATCTTAGAGAAGCACCAATTATGGAAGGATATTTTTAAGGTGTATCTAACTTTTAAGATGCATCTAATTTTGATGTATATCCAACGACTGAGATTTAAACAAGAGAGATTTTCTATATTTTTTTTTTTTTTTTAAAATTTAAAACAGAGTAGTTTGATTAGTTTGTTTTTATTCATAGATGGAATGATATGGCGTGCATTTAATGTACTGGTTTTGTGTTGACAAAGTATTCTGACAGACATTATTCTTTACAACTAGTTTAGTAAAATTATATCATTGTAAATGATTCTCAATTTGATATGCAAAAATAACTTTTTTATTCTTTGAAAATGCACGTCAGAAACACCAAAACCGTGCCACTTTTTTATTTTATTTTTTTAAACGTTAAAAATAAAAAAATATTGAGGAATATGAACCGTTAATTGTGTTTTCGGATGGTTATTAAAAGAATGGGTAGGGAGTATTGTGTGATTTTGGGTTGCATGATGATGTTAGCCAAGCATTTTTAATAAAATTAACTTATCAGGAAACCAAAACATTCTCCAATTTTTTTAATATCAGCCATGCTGTTCCTTGATCAATCCCAATGATAAGGTGCTGAAATTTAGTTTAGTAGTGCTTTGCATACGACACCGCAAACTTTTTTTATTGCGACACAAGCCCCTGAGCATGTTGATGATGATGTCATCACTATCGTCATCCTTTCAAACTAACACAACGCTCGCTCCAACTAAAATATTACAATTTTTTATTTTTCTAAAATTATAGAAAATAAATTATCGGAAAAAATGAATGGAATATTTATACAGGGAGTAGGGAACAAATCAATAATTCGATTTTTATAATTTGCAAATATTATCAGGAATCAGGTCATATAAAATTTGAAAACTACGAAAACTGAACCTTTAATTAGATATCTATAATTGTTCTTAAAAAAGAACTGAATGAATAATTGTTGTGCACATTGTTAAAATTAAAGAGACTAAATGAATAATTTAGTCCCTTTATCCTTCTTCCCACCCTTCTATACATAAAAAAAATCATCTCTTTTATTTTTTTTGAGTAAAGTTGGAGGCCAAGCCATCCAACTATTTAATACCTTTGTTATTATAATAAAAGATTTCCTCCATCTGAATTTCGAACTCATGACTTCTCATATAGAGATCATGTGCCTTAGCCACTAGACCAAAGACTAGTTCTCAAAATCATCTCTTTTATTGATAATTTGTTTTTATATTTGTTACAAAAAAAAATGAAAATATTAATTAGTACTTCCGACATTATTACTCGGAAATTGTGATGCAGATGTGGGTGTCACCTAATATTGTCTCTAAAAGCAATTCAGGTTTTGTTCTTTAGATACTTATTATTTAATTTAATACGGCCATATCTACTTAAGAAAGAAGGAAGCAATACGATGAATCAAATATACGCATTGTATATACACAAGGTGATCTTAGAGAATAATATCTGCTGCTATTTAAACTCTGTCTGTATAATTTTAAACAAACGAATCGGATTCTATCACCTATGATCTTAGATTAGAGAGAGATTTTAATCTAATCCTAGGCCTTTAGTTGAAACAAATTCGTTTTTTTTCCGACGATAATGCTACAGAATGTGGTTAAAAAATTCTGGTTCGCATATGAATCGACTTGATTTAAAAAAAAAAGAACTCGTAAATCGCAAGTTCAAATCCGAGAATAGAATATCTTTTATGAATATAAGAAATAAATGTGGCATCACCCCAACTTTTACTTATTTCAATGGCTCCAATAAGATTAATTAATGAAATTTGAAAGCATGATCCCATCAACTTAATTAAAATCAATTTGATATCTTGAATGAATATTTTTAAATGGAAAAAAATTAATATCATAGATGTTTCCAACTATCTAAATGGACGGTATTAAATTGAGCTAATTTAAAATTAATTGGTCATCTATTTTAAAGTCGGTAAAACTCCGTCATTACAAAAATAAAATAATTTGAGTGATTATAAAATCAGACAGTTTTCAAATCAATTTACAGTTGACACATACACTGTTTAAAAAAAAAAAAAAACAATACATCTATAATTTTAACTATATAATTTAAATAATATCTCTTAAAATACTAAATAAATGTACGCCTATATATAAAATTTGAAGTCCACTAGAACTATTCTTAGAATTAAAATAAACTACGATGTACTTCCATCTATTTAGATAGACTATGCATTAAATTTGAGTAAATTTAAAATTTAATTAGCCACTCATTTTAAAGCTGTTGAAACTCTAATATTTAAAAAGCTAAATTATTTGATTAAAGACTAGACAACTTTTAAATCAATCTAGAGTTGATGCACTCATAGACAGACCTAGTATTGAAGAATGGGGGTCAATTGATCCCTATCTTTTTTTTTCAAAACCTACTACTGAAAAATTATTTTTTATATAAATTACAGTAAAATGCTAGAGGTACAAAAAATCGACCCCCATATTTTTTATTAGATTTTACTATTGACCCTCATTCTTTAAAAAAAATGTGTATAATTTGAGGAATTTTTAGTAGTTTTGAATTTTTTTAATAAACAAAAAATCAAAATCTCACATGTAACACTTTTTTTTTATATTGTCTCTCTCACTCATCATTCTTATTAAAAAAAAAAAATTTATTCTCATTCCATAAATTCCTGCCACCGCCCTGAATACACTCACTATTTAAATATTTTCTTAAATTAAACATACACTACAACTATTCTTGAAATTAAATAACCAGTTCAAATATGGATCTAAAATACATAAATCTGAGAGGAACCAATACAACACCATCTCTCTCTCTCTCTCTCTCTCTACCTGATGAGTAGGAAGCAGAGGAGACAAACTGTGCAAATTTTGGACTTTGATTGCAGAGCCCACTTGCTTCTGTCGCGTTCTCTTTTTTTTTTTTCTCTTCTAACTTTGATTGTATGACAAGCTTCTGCTACTTTGAATTTGCATGCTGCATCAATTCAATTATCTATATCTATCTATACTGGCATGACTCACTGCATTACATGCTCTCTCTCTCTCTCAACCCGTGCACCCGTGCCACTTGACTTGGATTTGAAGTATTACTATTACCTTTTTTGGGTAGCATGTTTCATTTATTTATTTGCTAGTGGACCATATGCATAAAGAGCTTGCGTATACATAGAAGTTTACCGAAGGAAATATATAAATAGAAGTGTAGTGAAAAAAATTAGTTATATCGTTGTTGTTAGTTACGTTATGTTACGTCACGCGATTTATATTATACGTGACATATAACTCATGTATCAGATAATGTGTCCTTTTTCAGTTAAAAATTATACACGTCGCATTACGTCGTGCAAAATGATATGAACTTGACGTGATTAATTTTTCTAACATTGCTCCATTTTTTTAGTATTTTTATATATAAACAAATTTGAAATTTGAAAAAATAATAATTAAATGTAATGTGACCTTTTGTGTGACCAGTGGCGTAGCTAAGATTTGGTGGACAAAAAGTTTCAAGTTACAGAGTCAATGGACAAAATTAACTTATATACTTGAATTATTTTAATCAATCTCACCAAATTCTAAATCAGATTTAATCAGAAATCAAGAAAAAAACATTAACACTCAACAGTTTTAGTCAATTATCAATCGCAATTTGCAATTCAATTCATTCGATTGAATTGCAGTATTGAATTATCAAAGAACAGAGGTAGATAATTTAATTTCCATAAGTAGGCAGACAACATATTTATACTACTTCATACCTGATTTTAAAAATTCCTGAAGTAGGTAATTACTTACCTCTTTACATAGTAGTTCTGCCACTGTGTGTGACGTGATTGTTTACTACTATTTTGATCACGTCACACGAAAAAAGAGAGAGGGGGGAGGGATCAAATGCACCATTTTTTGGGTGCTCCAATATGCTCTAATATACTCCACATCATTTATCTCTGTTTTCAAGATCTGTACAATCGATCCAAACCGCTAAACATGTTAAAATATGCTTGGAGACCAAATTTTATATTTTTTAGAAATTTTTTACTATTTTTTTCATAGGTACAATATCACTTTATCGGATGGTCCAGAATCTCCTTAAAACAATGATTTTGTATCTATGAAAAAAATATAAAATTTGGCCTCCAAGCATATTTTATTATGAAGATCATGTTGAGCGGTTCGGATCGACCGTTCGGACTTTGAAAATAGAGATAAACGATGTAGAGTATATTGGAGCATATTGGAGCACAAAAAAATAGTGCATTTAAACCTTCCTCATATATATATGTGTATGTGTGTGTGTGTACGTATGTATGTATGTATGCGCTAACATTCAGCTGATGAAATCCGCTTGAGTACTTCACGCAAAGATTTTTGTAAATGATTGAAAAGAAACAGAATATCAGAACCATCTAAATATTTGATCGCACGGTTTATAAATGAGAGGGACGTGGCTCTTTAAAATTGCAGGATTTTTGAAGTTTTACTGTATAGTACTATTGGAGTAGTACTATGGCGTTCTTAAGCTCACCAAGTTCTTATGTGAACTTAATTTTAAAATCAAACGGATTGACTTTAAGCGACTAATTCAAACCGATGTTGAAATTGATCTATAATGCTTTATATGCGAAATTTTAAATTTTAGAATTAATTTGGCTGATTTTTTTAATGTAATAGCTACTTCTATGAATAATTACTGAGAATAGAAGAATTGTGCTGCTCTTATTTCTATATCATCTCACAAGTTTTATGATACATCTATTTGGTATATCTTAAAAATATTACTTAAATTAAAAAGATAAATTTGTAGATGTGTTTAACATCATTAAGATATAATGTGTATTAAATTAAATTAATTTGAATTTTAACTGATCAGTTTTCAAAAGTGACTAAAACTCAGAGATTAAAATATTTGAATTGAAGGCTAAAATATAATTTCGAAATTGGTCCACAATCAATACACAACCCATTTATAAATGATGAACATATTTTTGTTTTTTATTATTAATTTACTGAATGCTTCTCATGATATCAATTGAAAGTATCGCCAAAGTGACACATTAAGTTAATACTATCCTAAATGATCATAAGCACGAAGGATATATACAAAAACCAATAAGTAAAAGTGTAAAACTATGCCAGAATATTCAACGGTTTCAAAATGTCTACTTGAATCTACGACAAAATTATTATTTTTTTCAATGTATGTTTTAACTCGTGCTGAATTGTATTTGAAACAAACCTCTACACTGCTATATATCTTGTTATGATGAACATTTAAACTAAAGCATATGATTGACAACCTTTTTTGGTTCATGATTAGTAACAAAAGAACCTACGGAGAAAATGACATAATTATAACATATATAACCGGCCTAGTTTGTAATTTCCACTAGTTAGTTAATTTGTCTGATCATTACAATTAATTATAGTTTGCATCCCAAGTGACTGATTCTGCGATTATCATTAGAAGAAGAGATGACCAATGTCTTCTAAACTTTAGACCTAAATATGATTATCAATGACATTACACGAGGTTTGGACTTGGGTGTTCTTAGTTCTTTTTTTGTAAGTTTCTAGTACACTAATATTTTTTAAATGCTATTATCGAGAATTAAACTTATAAGAACTCATACCACTACACTAAGTCTGCAGTTTTTAGCTCTTCTTAATTAGTTAGTAAAAAATTCATTAAATGATCGTGAGTACTTATTGTCTATTTATTTTAAAGAGTGAGGCTATGGTTTGCAATGCGCAGATCGGTCATAGCACATATTTTCCGTTCCGTTTTAATTTTTTTTACTATTGTTTTAAATAGATATAAAATTATTACCTTTGAAAAATATTTAGATTAGGTAATTTTCTATCTATTAAAAAAATAGTAAATTTTTTATAAAAAAAAATGCAAAATTTGATTTTTAAATACATTTTCATACATCGAGCAGTTCGTATCGACTGTTTAAAATTTAAAACAAAGATACAGTTCAACTTTAAGCCATACAATACAGAGAACTTGCCTTTGATCTAGTGGCTGAGGCACATGGTTTCTATGTGAGTGGTCATGAGTTCGAAATCCAGATTGAAGAAATTCTTTGTTATAATAATAAAGATATTAAATAGTTAGGTGGCTTGACTTTTACTAAAAAAAAATCATACAATTATAGTCGAATCGTCATTTAAACTGTCAGGTTTGGTTCATTTTTTTTTAAATTTTAACCGAACATATCAATCTTTTATTTAATGGTCAAATCAAAGACAACATTCTTTGTATAAGAAATCGTTTGTTCAAAGTTCAATAAATAATCCTTGTAAATAATCTCCAGCTTCTAAAAAAGATTCGAACTAAGTCTAACGCAGTCCGACTCCAATGTATTTGGTACAGTGATACTGTGATAGTCGCTTGTTCAATAAATTGAGGAGGAAACTAGCAAGAGGTATGATCCTTTCTATTATAATTTTAATTTATTATTGTGTTTATATACTAATTTCTTATTTTCTCTAATATTAATTTATAACTTCGCCGTTACTTACTGATTGCTGAATGAGCTCAATTCACTGATGTTGTACGAATTTGTTAGGGGAAATTTTATATATATCATTCTAAAATTACTTATTTTCCTTTAAAATGCATAATATCAAACTTACTATTCCAAAATTTTAGATTGCAACAATTTTACTCAATTTATTGCATTTTATATTAAAATTCATTTTAAACTTACAATGTATCCATTTTATCCTTTATTAAAAATTTAAAAATAGATAGTTTGTGTAAGAAAATTACTCAGTCTTCTAGTTGATCGGTTTTTGAAGACATGATTTATTTCACTACCTGTGACTCATACACACGGAACACGGTATTTAGACACACGCTTGTGTATGCGTCACAAGTAAAAAAAATCAATCATTTGCTCTCACAACTAGTCAACTGAAATCTGAATATTTCTTTTATATATTCCACATATTTTTTTATTTTTTAATTAAGAGTAAAAATGAGCATTTTATAAATTTAAAATAAGTTTTAATATATGAGACAATAAATTATATAAATTTGTGAGTTTTGAAAATATAGAAGAAAAAATATAATATTATGAATTTTAGAGGAAAAAATACATAATTTTAAAGTTCTTAAAATTATACCTGAAGAAAGTCACTTAGCGGCGAGTTTTATTTTTCAGTAATAATTTGATCGAAGGGAAACACGAAAGGTCGATTAAAATGTTAAACATTATTCAGTGATTATTTAATATGCTATCGTGAGAAAGAAGCATGAAAGATGAAAGCAAACACAGTGCAACTAAATTTGTCCGATTTGGGACATCACTGTCATTCTCACTTTAATCGACACCTTGTGAATTTGGCATTATATTGACATCAATGACCCGCCATGTCTCATAGACTCATACTAAGCACAATGTCCGGTAACGCTCCTCTCCATTTCAGTTGAAATGGAGCAGTACATTTTTATCCGTCAACAACTCAACATCAATTTGTTGGTTTTGGTTTCTTTTGCAACTCTCATCTACTGTAAAACCATTTTGTTATAATTTAACCTGGTTATATTTCACATCATCTATATTTTTTTTTTTTGATTTGACACATCATCTATATTCAACATGCTAGCATTGCATGCACTGTATGAAGCCAAAACTGAGTTGTTAATATCTTTCACCCTATATTTTGCTTGGACAGAAACCGGGCAAGAAGTTTGGATTTGTGTCTGGTTAAATTTCTCCAATTCCTATGAAAAAAATGGAGAAGCAATACCAGAATCTGACTGGTAAAGTACAGTGGTTGGTCCTTGTTTGGTCTCGGCAGCATGTAGCTACAGGGCTAGAAGGGATGAACCCTAATACGAAGCTGGTACCAATTGGTACTTGGTACCACTGTTTTAACGTGTAGTTGTTCGATTTATATACCTTACAATAATCTAGACAATGTAGACATGGGTTTAGTGGGCCTCTTTTTTTGGGGGAATTTCACGTATACCCCTCAAAAACTTCAAAATTACATATTTTCTCCTCTAAATTTGAAATTACATATTTTTCCCTCTAAACTTCAAAAATTCACAAATTTATCTATTTTATTGTCTTTTATATTAAAACTCATTCTAAATTTGTAAAATACCCATTTTACCCTTTATTAAAAATTATAAATCTCATTAGACTCAAATTATTTGAATCTGAAAGGTTCCTCTACCGTCCGATCCGTGCGCATCGCATTAAGATTTGTGCGCATCGCTTCAATATTCGTGCTAATCTAACAAGCACGAATCTTAAAGTAATTTTGATTAGTGCGTATCGCAATAAAATTTGTACATGTTGCTTCATTATGTGTGCATTTTTGCATCAAGATTCGTGCTAATCTTCTGTGCACAAATATAAAAGCAGTTTGGACGATAGAGGAACCGTTCATATTCAAATCTAAGTATGATAAGATTTATATGCTTTTAATAAAGGATAAAATGGGTATTTTATAAATTTAGAATGAGTTTTAATATAAAAGACAATAAAATGGGTAGATTTGTGAGTTTTTGAAGTTTGGAGGGGGAAATATGTAATTTTAAATTTTAGAGGGGGGAATACGTAATTTTGAAGTTTTTGAGGGGTATATATGAAATTCCCCCCTCTTTTTTTGTGGCAGTAAAACAATTTTATTAATTTAAAAAATTATAAACCAACCGTTACATAAAACTAAATAAGAAATGTCTTAGAAAACACTCAGTTGTAAATAAACTAAAAACACATATTGGTATGTGCATCATGCGGACACAATTTTAGTTATTCTTGCTAGATAGAAATGATAGAAGCCTAGTGATAGTTTTCTCTGTGTGCAAAGTTGTTCTGTTGGCAGACTTCATCATAAAAGACACTGAATCAAATCATACTAGAAACTAAATCAACCTAGCTAGGACAGTAACCACTCAAAAGGTCCAATGGAGACACTAAATCAAACCGGATCAGGAACTGAATGAACCAAACCGGGATAGTCACCGCTCAGAGGTCCCAGACTCCCAATAAAGAACCACCAGTGTAGGAAGTAGAAAATAGAGGGAGAAGAGGAGAAGAAAAAAACACATAAATAAATCCAGCACAAAAAACCAAAACATACAACAACACATAAAGTAAGTAACTATGTGTACAACTCGTTCCACCCACTCTTTCATTGCTAAAGAGGGGAAGAAGAACTTAGGAGAAGAGAGAAAAAAACGAACCACTTGTCTTGAATGAAAGTACCATTGCTAAAGAGTGATGACCAGATCCACAAACCGAAAGTATCAAAAAATTGTGGTCAAATTCACTGAATGGAAGTACCGGCTCGAATGACGAGAGCATGAGCGATGACCAAGATTCACTAGACGGAAGCACCAAAAGCGGTAACCAAATCCACCAGACAAAACCACTAGTTTAGATTGAAGAAATGAATTGGAAGGAGGAGTGTATGAGATGGTGCTCGGATCGCCGTGGGCAATTTCAGAATCGCCACCGCTTTTTCAGGTGAGCATTGCTATCAGTTTAGTGGGCCTTGGTCAGCCTAATAATTAAAAATCTACCCAGTAAGCCTGTCTTGGCACTAGTAGAAAAATGACATAAAATCTGAGCCATCCAATTCAGATTTGACGGGTGACAGATGGCGCTTGTGCAGAGTATGAGTATCTTTTAGATAAACCCAAATTCCTTAACGAGCCTATGTTAGAACATAGAAGGATCCGCTTTGAGATTTGTGCCAAAATAACACGGATGACTCAGATCTCATTCTACACGGTCCGGTACTGTGTTGGATCTGAATTCGCTTATGCAACACTCTAACCAAACCAATACAAAACTTAATCTGGACGCAGCGAATGATAAAAGGTTGGGCCCTCTCCATTTTACATCAATAGGAGGGCAGGCAGGATATGAGAGGCATTGTATATTCGTACCGATTTACACAAAATGTTAGTATGTTACTATCGATTGCTTTATTTACGCAGGATTTGAGAGTACTAGAAGAGTAGATGTGTGAGAGACCTCTCAAGGAGATTTGGTAAGTGCTTTAAGCAGGAAGTGGAAGGAGAAAAGGAAAATGATTTAGAAAGCAAAAGAAAAAAAATGGTAAGTTTCAAACAGCAGCAAAGTTAGGAAAAGAAGCACACAGTATGAGAGAAAGAGACTAACTAACAACATCTTTCACGCTTCAATGAAAACAAATTCTTAGGTTGCATGGTCAAGAGTCAGTGCAAGAGCACTTCTGAGTGCTTTTTTTTTTTTTTACTTTTCTAGGAGCATTAGGGATTAAAAAATTATCAGCCATATTAAATATATATTTTATCTAAGTCACCATATTCAACAAGTTACTTGACATGTTTTGTTCTTGTCCCCTCATTGCTCTGATTTTTTTTTATGTCATAACAAAGAAGACCCCCAATCAGCACAGCCTTTTGGGGTCCATAATTATTTGTTCTTGCCATTTCAAATTAATGAATTATTCCTTCCAAGTATATTAGTTATTTCAGATAAATAGGAAATGCACAGAGAATATAGAACAAGAGGAAGAAAGAAGCCAATTCTAATAAGGTTTTTTTTTTTTTTTTTTTCCTTTTTTTTGCTTAAAAATGATAAAAGAATGTGACACAGTTCTTTTGAGTAAAGTTGGAGGTCAAGCCACCCAACTATTTAATACCCATATTGCAACAAAGGATTTCCCCCATCTGAATTTTGAACCTATGACCTCCCACATACAGTTATTTTATCCAATAGATATATAAACTTGCACAAAAGGGACAAAAAAGGAATGTACAATGGCTTCACCTTACTTTACTGGTCGGCGAACACATATTTGAGTTAACGAGTGGTTAAATGGTTACCACCTGTTAATTGAAAAGGGTTTTGGATGTTTCGAGGTTGTCAATTGGAACCGACTTGGCAGCATCTAAGTGGTTCAACCGGCATGTGCCGAGCAGGACCTCTGGGAGCTCTTCTTGCGTATTACCCTGCAATTATCCGTACAATTAGTAAAGGTTTTACCAAGCTTTCTAATTTTGATCGCAATTTTTTCTTCCCAAAATGCCCATACCTGAACTAAGAATGCCATTTCAATAACAAGGTTGTTCAAGTAGCCGAGCACAAGACTAACCACACCTCTGGCCACAGTTGAGGAACCAACATCGACACCAAGCTGGATATTTGTATCAAAACATTAGTGTTATATAACTTTATTATATAACAAAACATTGAAAATCTTGAACTGGTACCAACCTCCAAGTAGTTTGATCCACGGAAATAATTTATTTCGAGTGCCTGACCCACCAAACAAGCCTTTTTGCCAACACTCTGCTTCACTATCCATGAACCCTAACAAAAGCAACACAACATTTTCTTAGTTACCCTTGCAAGTCGTATTATCTCTAAGATACACAATTCATGCAAGCATTATATCAACCAATCATGGTAGCTAACGTGGATGGGCCGAAATCTTGAAACAGGTAGTGCATGAAAAGAAAAGAAAAGGCCAAAAATTGCAGCAATACATACCTTAGAGATATAAGGGATCAGTTTGAATCGTGAATTTCTGAAGGCATCATCACCTTTGACGAATCTTTCTAAAAGTGGGACCTTCTCCAATGGAGTTGTCATCATGTAGTACAATGCAAGGCTGTATGTTGTTGCACCTGGCACCTATTATAAAAAAAAGTTCTTTTCTATTAGTATCATTAGCTATTTACATGCACAAAGTTGGAGAGGGTTATAAACTAAAAATCACCTGTATATTTACAATAAAGAAAAACTCGCTGCCACCTTGTGCTGCATGTTTCTGCACATTATAAATTATAAACAAATATCAGCACAATAACGTAGGTATTTCTCACTGTCATCAGTAAGTAATCAATTTTTTTTGTTGTTGTTGAGAAAATACATGAACAATGCCGCCAGGACGGCCGGCTAAATCATCTTCCCGCTTGTCGGACTTGATCCAGTCGGCCCCAACCATTTGCATCAATGTATTATTGGCTTTGATCTGTCAAAGCAGATATGATTAGCTAAAATTATTCTGAAAGAGTAGTCATCCAAAATAGAATGATTAGATGTTCATTTAATTACCTTTTGACTGTCATGTAAATAAGATTCGCCACGGATTAAAAAAGTTGGTGCTTCAGCCATGGCCCAGCTAGACAGAGCGGTACAAGTTGCGTCTTTTTGTAAGGTAGCACCGTAGAAACAGTGCGACATATCATCTGGCGCTGTTCCTTGCAAATCCATGTAGCCCTTCTTTTGAACTATAGGTAGGTAAAAACAAACAAATTTTGAACATAAAAGAGTTGAACTTTGCCTTTATTAAATACAAGTAGGAAATTAATTCTAGAGGGTTCAAATGACTCCATTTTTTTTGTGCCTCTATCATGCCTCCACTTATTAATTTTCTAATAGCAAAAAATTTAAACTTAAATGTTAAAATTAAACCA
Source organism: Carex arenaria (assembly GCA_964058825.1). NCBI lineage: Eukaryota > Viridiplantae > Streptophyta > Magnoliopsida > Poales > Cyperaceae > Carex > Carex arenaria. The sequence continues at coordinate 49,030 of CAXKVW010001049.1, forward strand.
TTAGATGTGATCTATATCATTTTCTCTACATACACATAAAAAATTATCATTTTTCGGTTTTGTTTTTACATGAATAAATAAGTTGAAAAATCAACGTCCAGAAATATCCACATCAGTGTATTCTTCCAAGCTCTTGATAACAATCAAAATAATTAAAATGCTGTGATCTTTTACATGTGCATAGAGAAAATGATATTGATCACATCTAACGGTTTATTTTGACATTTAGGTTGTAAATTTGAAGTTATTAAAGTTTAAAAATGGAGGCATTTGAACCCTCCTCTTCTAAGATAGTTCATAAAGCTAAATTACACACCTGTAAGATCATGGAGCCGTTTTACAAGACCAGCAGCAGTAGATAACTTTGCGGGACGTTCCTGCATATTTTAAGAATGCGGAGTGTTAACACTGAAATTGATTTACCAAAAATTTATGGAATACATGGATAAACCTTGTGACAGGTGGAAGGCTGTGGATTCCGCCAGTACTGCAGTTTGCACCTATTATACTTTAATAACACCAAATTTCATTGGTACTGTGCGCTGTGTGGTACAGCCACTTTGACAGTTTTCTATGCTCCAGCGATAAAATAATTGGAGTGAGGATATGGTATCAATATCTTCATTTTCAAAGTTAAAATAGCCGATTAACAGGATCATCTTCATATGAAAATGTACTTGTAGACTAAATTTAACATTTTTTACATTATTTTTTTTTTGATAGGCAGAACATCACTACTTTGAGGGTCTAGAATTTAGATCAAGTGATTCTCTACTTATCTTTTAAAATAGTAAAAAAATGTAAAAAATTAAAATTTTATCTGCAAGTACATTTTCATATGGAGATCATGTTGAACGATTCAGGTCAACTGTTTGGACTTTGAAAACAGAGATATTGATCCATAGTATAGACTAATCCGCGCTATGCGTAGTACCATAGCCTCACTCAAATAATTGAGTTTTTATGTAGTCACAATTTATAAATTAAAAAGCAAAGGAAAAAAACACAAATCAATGTAATAAGAAAAACAATGAAGCAAACAATTAGAAAGCTATATGAAATTGGTAAAGTACAACTCCCGTACAGCCATCGTAGGTCCACACCAACACTGGTATAAACCTTATCTCAATGGACAAAAGGCAAAAAAAAAGTGATAAAAAGAGAGATGAAATGAAACACTGACCGAAGACGTGACACTGTCTGCAGATGACCAGGGGGCATCGTCTAGTTCGTATTCAGCTTCATCAGGTACGTCGAAGAATTCATCGACCGCGTCGTTGAGTTGTAAGATGGACCCGGTGCTTGAGTGCTTGTTTAGCATGTGCTCGTCAGTTGCTGACGTGGCATTATCAGTTCCGGTATTTACGGAGAGTGACTGGGGGTCCACTTCAAGTTTTATCTGACTCTGTGTCAGCCCGATATCCCTCTCCCTCATCAGCTCCCCGGATGAGAACTCGGTCTCGGTATATCCTCCCAGTTTTGCTCTGAAGAACTCACGCAAGGCTGTGCTTTCACATGAAATTAAGTATAAGAAATAGAAATGATTGTTTCCCAAACTGCCCCTGCATTCATTAGCGAGAATATGTTTTTTCTTTGGTATGAAATGGAAGGACAGGAAAATGTCACCTTACCTGAAAGGGGGGGTTACTTCTCATTTTCTAGGGGGCCTTACTATACCAGGGATTGTGTGACAACTTCATTAAATAAAAAGATTGAAGAAAATAATATGTACCGGCAACTCGCCCGAGCATGCGAATGGTAATATACTTAGCCGAAGAGGTAAGGAGGTAAGATTTCCAAAATTTCCAATCTATTGCTAACATGTGCTTCACAACTGACTCTTTCCCTTGGTTGACTGGAGATATTACGTAACCGCCACCTAGAACAAAGTTTCATTTGAAAATTATTAGATAGAAATGAATGCACAACTTCTCTTGATTTTTAACTATATCCACAGCTCAGTAAATGTTAAATTTGAAAGCATACATTACTTTTAAGGCAGGCGCGGGTATAGCCCTTTTCTTGTTCGCATTCCTGATGGAAGACAGAATGGTAAAGAATCACTGTTCAACAAAAATAACAAAAGAAAATAAAAAACTAATATCACCCATTATTTGTTTAATTAAAATTAAAAGAGTGAGGCTTATGATACTATGTATAGCGCATAATGGTCCGTACTAAAGATCAATATCTCCATTTTTGAAGTCCAAACAATCAATCTAAACGTTCAATATGATCTCCGTATAAAAATGTAGTTGTAGATCAAATTTTACATTTTTTTACTATTCTTTTAGATATTTAGAAAATCACCTGATCTAAAATTTTAGACCATTCAAAAGTAGTGATTTTCTACCAATCTATAAAAATAGTAAAAAAAATCTAAATATGTAAAATTTAGTGTGAAAGTACATTATCATATAGAGATCACGTTGAAAGGTTAAGATCAACTGTGTAGACTTTGAAAACAAAAATATTGATCCGTAGTACGGACCAATCTGTGCTATGCATAATACCATAGCCTCACTCAAATTAAAATACTCATTGTTCTTCTTCTTATAAAATGATGATACCGTAAGTTCCATCATCTTCTCTTCTCCAATAACGGCGCAACAATAAATCTCTTCTCTTCATTCCCCTAGACATTAAAAATTAAACTCTTAGTAAACTTATAACAGCAAAGGATTTGAGAATTTTTTTAAGGCAATCTCACCATGGTAACCAATCATTTCTGAGTTTCTTGTGAATAATGTCGGTATGACCATCTAAGTGCTCCACAACCTTTCCTTCTTGCAAGCAAAAATCCCACCTGCAAATAACAAGAGAAAAGGGTAAATTACACAATATTTGTTTAGTTTGTGTAGTTCAGAAGCAAATATAGAGTAGGGTTCAAATGCTTCATGTCTTTCATGTCTCAATGGTGCCTCACATTCTTATCTCCGTTTTTAAAGTCCAAACAGTCAATCTGAATTGCTCAACATGATCTTCATATTAAAATGTGTGCTTGGAGATCAAATTTTGTATTTTTCGGAAATTGTTTACTATTTTTTAGATAGGTACAAGATCACTGTTTTTGAATGGTCCTGAATCTTCCGCAAAACAGTGATGCTGTACCTATATGATAGATAGCAAAAAAATTCCAAAAAATATAAAATTTGATCTCCAAGCATATTTTAATATGGAGATGATGTTGAGCAGTTCTGATTGAATGTTTGGACTTTGAAAATGGAGATAAGGATGTGAGACACGACTGAGACATGAAAGACACGAGGCATTTGAGCCCAACCCAGCAATATATAACCAAAATATATTCAGAGATGAACACAGATGAATTACTCGGATCGGGATTTGCCAAGAGACATGAGGGCTTGAAAAACTGCCTCAGAATTTGCATCTACCACTCCCACAGCCATTATGGCCGGGTGGTCATCCCAATACTAACAAAAAAAATACATAATCACGATTATTGAATTGATTACCATAAAAAATGCACAAACTATTAACTAAAAGGATGATCGTGAAGTTTGTCATGATTATGAAGTAATAAGTGTTACCTTTTCATGAAAATCACCATCTTTTGCCTCTTTAAATAGCCGTAGGCCTGCACACAAGAAGCGAACATACAAAATCAGATAGAAGCTTCAAAAAGCAACTTTATTTTATCTAAAAAAAGTGGCGAAAAGTTACCATTTTTACAACCAAAAATTGTCCAAGGAGAAGGGGCAATGACGTCAGAATGCATGGGATCAGCATGCACCGCAGAAAACATGGTCCAATCTAGAATAAAATGTTTTAATTAGCTTATGAACCAAGTTCCATACAAAAAATTGAAAAATAATCGAATCTTCATAATCTGAAGTAAAAAAAAGAAAATACCAATAGAGTGCATGCGGCTCCGACCACGACTCAACCTGTTAAGGAAACATAAGATTCACTCATTTGCATCTAGAAGGCAGAAATTTGTTATATATATTGATCAAGTTAGGAATTAGAGAGAAATTTAGAGACCTAAAAGATTGCCATCTTCTCCTAGGACAAGGTATCGCCTTTTCATCCTTGGCAGGGCACGTCTGCAATAAATGGACTTCGAATTAAATGACAAGTACATATTTACCGATTCCAGACTACCTATTTCAGTACACTACAACAAGTGAGTTGTAGCAGTAAGTAAGAATTACAAAAGTACACTCCTATAAAACTTTTCTGGCATAATTTTTTTTTTTTCATTTTTTGGTTTAGTCATGTCATGCCTGGGCATAAAGGGGATTTGTATTCAATATAAAGCATGCTTTGGTTATAAATATTTCTGATTTATTTCGGTTGATTGAGAGAGACAATCAATAAAAGAATCATACCTTTGAGGCTGAATCCATTAGGGTTCGAATCCACCTTGCCGCCTCTTCTGAGCTTCTAGCTCCCAACTGTAAAGCGACAAATATTTCATTTATTTGTGTATTGATTGTTTTAATTTCAGATTTTGTGCTATTATTAAAAGATGAGAACTAGCGTACCTTCAATTGGTCATTGTGGTTAGAAGCATTATACAGTGTAAAAATGTAAAATACCTGAAAATTTTGTGGGAAAAATCGTCAGGTGTTAAAATAAAACAAATTGTATTCCTATTACATAATTTGTCAATAATTAACAGAAAGAGGGAAGGTTGTTTTACACTTCTATGCACACTCTCTCTGCCGTTATCAGTGACACGTATGCACGAATCTAAAAGCGCACTTCTCACTGGATCCTGACAAAAAGAAAAGGTCACAAAATTAAGTAGTTGGCTTAGGTACTGGTAGATGCAATATATGATGCCGCAACAACCTATAAGCAAGTATTCCTAAGATGCTGGTAACCTAATGCATGATCTAAAACCAATGGCCCAAGTCTTGGGAAAACTTATTATAGATAAAGGAAATTTAACTTTATCTAGAAACTTTTGATAACTAATATTTAATAGTATGGGCTACATATTGTGCGGTTTCTGGAAATTTAAAATTCCGGGTGTCAACAATTCGTATCTTATATATCCATATCTTTGGTATGAAAGGCTCAACCGATATTAATTGAGGGAAACAGAAACAGTTTTAGTAAGTGTCACCATACAGCAAATGAAAAAAGAAGAAAAACTACAAAGAGAGAGAGAGAGAGATGAATTAGAGAAATTCCCTGGGATTCAAAGAAATGTTTTAATACTAAAAAAATCACACAGGAATGACCTTGTCAACATAACAAAAAGAAATATCTTTGCCTTTTATGCAACGCATGGAGACGATTATATTGCAACAATAATGGGCTACCATTTTAACTAAAACTAGGATACAGCAAATACAAATAAAAAAATATTGAGCATGGGGTTCCACAAACATTCAGCACAAGTCAAACTAAAATCATAGATTACAGTTGGCTCTTTTTAAGAATAGAATAAAATATTCAAAGGATGGCCAATTCAAGCCCTCAAAATATCACAGAGATCCATGCACACAACAAAACACTAGTGAAAAGTTTCCATCTTCCTTTCATTAGAGGTCATAAATAAATAAGAAAAGAAAAGAAATTAGGAAATACATTTTCCCAAGATATTCATAACATACCCAAACTGTCGACACATTATCATTGTTTCTCTGTAGATAACTGAGACATAAAGGACCCACAATTTCAGATACTTTGAACAAAATCAAAATACAAGGGATAGAAAATATATAAATATTTTGTGGTATGGACTTTCATCATTTTTCTTAGGTGTATAAATTAAAACTTGGAGGATGTGATATCAACTACAAGGTTCTCTTTGCAAGAAGAATTTATGTTAGATAAGGAAAATAGATCAAGGGGCCCTGACTTTCTAAAGGTTATGACAAATATAGTATAAAATTTGGAAAATTGAATGTTACTTCCCCAGTTAAAATTTTGGAAAAAAAAAGGGGTACAGCTATTTCCTTGGAAGCTTACAAAATAGACAATTACCTGTTTATTTCTGTCAACTACTAATAATTATAAATAAGAAGATAAAATGATGCATTGTTGCAACTAACATAATTCAGCAACAATTTAAACTATCTTTTAAATTCATGCTTGAGAATTGCACAAAAATATGTGAAAAAATAAGAAAGATACTCCAGCATTTTTAATAAAGATATATTTTACCCACTTTTCCCCATAGAACTGGAAAATTCTAAAATATATCATGCAGAACCAGGTGAAAGAAATATGACTTTGCAAGAATTTCAAGCTTTAATTGTTTGTCAAATAATAATTTATAGCGATCGACTGATAGTAACACAGATTAAATAATTAATCAATATTTGTTTCCTTTCCTTTGTCAACTATAAAATCCCTAAATTTGAACTCTTGCATCCAAATTAGTCATTTAATATCTCAATAAAAAGTACTCTTTAACAAAACTAATTTCCAACTTTCAGCATAAAAGTGAATAAAAAGTTCACTTCTAAATTAAAAGCCAAAACGACACATTGGATTCCCATAATTAAGAAAACACAACTACCTCCTTCTTTGAACTAGGTACAGCTTTAAAGCAATGGAGGCAATTCTCTTCGAGCACGAAGTATCTCTTTCTAGAATATTGCAAGCCGAAGCGATTTGATCTGATGAGGTACAGCCACCCCTCCATCCTCCGGCCCTCGTTCGCCACCACTTCCGCCGCAGCTCCAGCCATCCCTCCCTCTCGCTAGATCCTCTCCAACGATGCCAGCTCGAGTTTTACACGAGACAACCAATGGACCTTCAAAAAGGCCTCGGCTTTTTCTGTGTAAACCTTTCCTCTGAGCGGGGGAATGGGACCCCCTGCCCGGAGGAAGAAGAGAAGAGGCAGAGAGGTAGAGAAGAATAAAACTTGAGAAACGCGGAGAGAAAGAGAGACGGTTGGTTGGTTTTGTGATTTTATTTAGCTTTTGTTTAAAGAGAAAGGTTGATATGATGCAATCAATTCGATTCTCTCTCATCTCCAATTAGGAATTCGAATCCCCTAAAGTAACTTAAATTTTGTGTTTAAATACTGACCGTTTGATCAGAATCCCGACCAATCCAGCTCGAGGTGGGTTTACGGGGTTCCTTTAATGTTCGTGCCATAGCAGATCGGACGGTCCAGATCCAAGAACAACATTTGAGTTACTACAGGAATCCAAATTCCTCCAATTAGAAGGAGAGGGAAGACGGTCAGCGCGTCAGGTCATCATTGCTCGAGTTTCCTCTCTAACCTTCGCTGCTCGCCAACCACACATCTGTATCTCTCCATTTCTAAAAATTGTATATGTCCATTAGTTTGTCACAATCTAGCAGTTTTGATCGAACGGTCGAATTCGAATATACTTTAATAGGATGCGTCTGAGATTGCGTCAATTTATCCTTCCTGTTTGAATCTACGGTTTGGAAGGACTGGTTCGTGAAGTTTAAATAAACTGGAGAGGAAACAGATAATTTGAGTATCGAAACGGACACCAACTCCTTTCTCCTCAGACAGGTGACTGGAATTTAGGAATCATGTATACTTTTTCTGCGGCGCTCACCTGTGCATCATTGCGTGCGTGCACGGCATATGAGTTTTGCAATTTTGCCTGCTGTATTTACATCGTGCGTGTTTAACTTTTAGTTTAATAGTATCTTTACTTTAATAAGAAAATAAATTGTCTCGATTTTATGTCAAGTTTCTAATTTTAGTTACAATTATTTTACAAAATTATCTGGAGTTCTATTAAATATGGTATTACAGGTAAAGAACTCGACCCACACCACCACAAATCTCTGTTATGTTACTTGGAGAGTTGGAGTCAAGTACAAGAAAGATCCACAGAAAACCCATGCATGTCTGTACAAGAAATGTCAACAGAAAACCCATACATGTCTGTACGACAAGGAAGTCCAGATGTTGTGTTGGCTTAGGATCTACATGACATTTTCTATTGGCCTCAAGTTAAGGTTGCAGCTACCAGCTTTAATATATTTGAAAGGGCTTTTCGCCGTCTGCATCCTCACAAAAAAAAGACAAAGTTCAAAAAAAAAAATTTAAAGAAGGATTGGCCTCAACCTTACAAATCACTTTAGAATTCAAAAAATAAATTGTTAGATTTAGTGTTTGGAGTCTACCTTGTTAATGGAGAAGGATTTCCTCAGTAGCAGATTTACAGTCTAAGAAGTCAGAAGTGGTCGTAATTTTTTTTTTAATTATGTATATTGATATTAAATTAATTTTCTTTTTTGAGTTTTAATATAGTTCCATACTCCTGTTAAAATGTTAAATGCGGACTTTTAACTCATGATTAGAATTCACTTTGTAACTGGTGATGCTTGAATTCAAATCACAGTGACCAACTAACTACACATTATTCATTATGCACTTTACATTTCAGTCTCTCTAATATAATTTTATGATTTTGTCTCCTCAATTTACTAAAGCAGGATTATAATGCAGAGCCATTGTTGAAATTTTGGTCCTTCATAAAATTGAAATTACTTTACAATTGAAATATTTATAGAAGTCCAATTCTGGAAAATTTTCAACCACAAATCGAACGGCCAATAATTCATCAGTGTTATGTCTAATTAAAATACAAGGTAACCTTAGATGAAGAACCTTTTACAGAGAACATTATATTATATACCTTGAGATAAGCATGATATGAAATCTTAATTTAGATGATATGATTCCTATGCGCATGTCATGCGCAATCTTATCAGATTTACACTTTAGATTATAGCAAGTGTCAACTGCAGTCAACGTCTAGATTTGATTTGACGTATTGTAACAGAAGCAATCTGCAATTGATTCTATTACTTGTAACAGTTGATGCCACATTAATTTAGTAGCTAGGAAAAGGAGAGCACAACTACACCAGTACCAAGTACGCCTTAATGAAAGTGTTATAGCATGTCGAAGTGTTAAAATCAACACAATACTTGCTACAGTACTGATACATGCATGCCATTATTGCTATTATTTTTGTAACCTTGGCGCAGTGTCACAGTGACAGGCATAAATCCTCCTATCCTGTAGAAATTAAATGTTACTTTTAAGAGCCCAGAAGAAGAGAGCACACCTAGATTTTTTTTCCTTTCTCGAAATTAAAATTAAAATCAAATTTTGGAAAAGAAATTAATTGTTTTTTTTCCCTCTAAAATTAGATGAAACCACACTATTAGTACAATCTTAGTATTTTGAACAAATTTGCGATTAAGATGGAGTTTAAGGTCTGAAAAAAACAATGGGACCGCACCAATGCGATAAAGATGGAGTTTAACGTCTGAAAAACAATGAAACCGCACCATTAGTTCGACCCCATAAACCTGCACCTAGTGGAACCACATCACTCGCTCACCTATATTTTTACGGTGCAGTCTCAAAAAACCTGTATAGAGTGAAACTGCTCTATTAGTACATTTTCACATATTTTGTGAAAAAAATAATTATTATCTTTTCCGAAAAAATAATCATTATCTTTTCCGAAAAAAAAAATAATTTAAAAAAAAGTTGCTCACCTATAATTTTAATGAAAATGCTAACGCTTGTCAGTATCTACAAAATATTTGCAACAGTAGCTAGCGTTGGTACAAACATCCTAATTATTACTGTTTCCATCATTTTTGCAACCGCTTTTTGTTTGCTCCCTGTGGCTTTTTGTAAATAATTTCAAAGGAAAGGTAAAGTAACTTTTAATTTTTCTGGAGAAATAATTATTACTAGTTTGACTGAACAAGTGTTATTATTGGCTGTGTTAATTAATTTAATTTATCTAGCACTAGAACTAGAACTAGAAGTCTTGAACCCACCTACACTTTTGGGGTATGTTTGGATGCACAAGAATAGCAACTGTTCCTGGAATAGCATTGCTATTCGGAACAAGGTGCATCCAAACGACTTTTAGAGCTATTCGGAATAGCTACTGTTTTTAGAATAGCATTGCTATTCGCTATTCTTACAAAAACATGGAATAGCATTTGTTGATTTCAATATTAATACTAATCCAATATTTAAACTAATATTATATTACATTTAATATTTAAATTAATATTATATTGTATTATATTTAATCTAATATTATATTTAATACTATTATAATATTTAAAATAATATTATATTATATTTTAATATTTAAATTAATATTATATTATATTATATTTAATCTAATATTTTATTTAATACTAATCTAATATTTAAAATAATATTATATTACATTTAATAATTAAATTAATATTACATTGTAATATATTTAAACTAATATTATATTACATTTAATATTTAAAATAAAATTATATTACATTCAATATTTAAACTAATATTATATTATATTTAATATAATATTTTATTTAATACTAATTTAATTTTTAAACTAATATTATATTATATTTAATATTTAAAATAATATTATATTACATTTAATATTTAAACCAATATTACATTATATTTAATATTTAACATAATATTATATTACATTTAATATTTAAACTAATTTTATATTATATTTAATATAATATTATATTATATTTAATGTAATATTTTAGTAATACTAATCTAATATTTAAAATAATATTATATTGCATTCAATATTAAACTAATATTATATTACATTAATATAATATTTTATTTAATACTAATTTAATATTTAAAATAATATTATATTACATTTAATCTAATATTTTATTTAATACTAATCTAATATTTTATTTAATACTAATCTAATATTTAAAATTATATTATATTACATTTAATCTAATATTTTATTTAATACTAATCTAATTTTTAAAATAATATTATGCTACATTTAATATTTAAACTAATATTATATTATATTTAATATAATATTTTATTTAATACTAATCTAATATTGAAAATATTATTATATTACATTTAATATTTGAATTAATATTATATTGTATTATATTTAATCTTACACATAAATTATTAAACAGTAGCTATTCCCTCCAAACTCTATTCCAAATATGCAATCCAAACAACTTTTTCACTGTTCTGAATAGCGCTGTTCTTAAACAGTAGCTATTCTTATTTACTATTCTAAACAGTAGCTATTCTAGCTATTCTAGAGTGCATCCAAACGTACCCTTGTTCATTTAATCTCAAAATATGGGGAGCACATGGAAGGCTTGTATTAACCCATGCTCTCTATTAAAAGATCATTAATGGCAAATTGAACTGCTGTTTAATTAATTATTCGTCTGCTTCTATTTGACTCAAATGCACCATGCAATCATTGATGCAACCTTAATTGAATATTTTTCTGAGCTCAGTCTTGCTCCTTACTGAATCGTTGGGATTAATAAATGTGCTTGATTTGTTTAATCTCACCTCCTCTCTCAAGTTGTGCAAATCTTAGCTTTCTCTGTCTCTGACCCGGGCAACCCTCCTAATCCCTGGATTGGGGGCGGTCCCAAGCACGGTCAGAGCTGATCTGCATTAAGTGCACTAGATAAAATTTTGAAGTTGTCGACACGAATCTTGATGCAGACCGGACGACACCAATCGGATATCAGACCGTCTCCGATTCCCTCAATTCCTAAATTAAGAATGAAAATAAAGTAACCTTGAAGTCTAGACTTCATATTTCTCGGCACAACTGCCTTTGCCGTTCATATAATTTGCATTAATTGAAGACTTAATTATTACATATGCACAATCTTTATTGGTTTAAAAGAATGATCATAATTTGATGAGAAAAATGACTGATATAAAGATTATTGTAGTTATATATCTATCACCGGAGAATAAAGCATATAGCTAAACATGAAATATTTTCGTTTTTCATTTTAATTTAAATGTTAAACAAAAATTTCACTAATTTTAAATTATCACTATTCAATTTATAAGATTTGAATATAAAAAAATGTAATTCATTATATTAAGGGTAATTCCGATATAGTTATTATTTTTTTGGAATCATCAAAATCAATTTAATAATTTTGTTCATTGATCTTCATCATATCTTTATTTCTTCATTTTTAATAACAAAAAAGTTGAGAAACAAAAGAGCAAATTTGGGCGATTAGGTCAGCCGCCCTCGTCCACACCCCCCCTCTCTCCACTCTCTTTCATTCAAACTCTCATTTTTACTTCTTGTAAATCTCATTCTTGACACAACATCTTCCTTCTCTCTCGGTATCATCGGTGCTCAAAGCGTAGAGTCCCATCTCGGTCGGAGCATGGTAGTGAGTAGATCTGGCTGTCGTCAAAGCGCGGCGGTGATCGAAGAAGTGGATCCGATCGTGGATCGAGAGGGAAGAAATTAGTGCCGAGTGAAGCCAATTGGAGTCGAGAGTGAGGTAACGTCGAAGCTCGGAGTGTAGAGTTTTCATCTCGACCGGAGCACGACGGTGATTAGATCCGATTGTTGTCGGAGCGCGGCGGTGATCGAAGAAGCAAATTCGGTCGTGAAGCGATATTGAAAATGAATTCTAAAATTGAGTATGAATGTAAATATTTATTTTTATGTTATATGAGTTGATAGAACTTCGGATTTTGTAAATAATTTTTTCTAGTAATTTTAACCACTAACTATAAAAAAATTCTTCATTAAAAAAATAATTTATTGAAACAAATATCTAATGACAACACATGTTTTTAATCCTGAGTTTTCGCGATTAATTTCAAAAGGCAAATGACAATATTTTCCTTCTTTTTTTTAATAAAGCCATAAAGGTGTCAAAGCATCCGATTCAATGAAAATGAAACAACCAACCTACGAAGTAGCTAAAAAAATAAAGAAAAAAAAAATCCTCAGTGGCTACACTTAACCAATCAACTAGCTTAATTCCCTGGTGAATGTTGAGCCCCTTTTTTAATTAACTTAGCAAAAAAAATGAGCTCAAACGCAGACCTCTACTTTTTTTTCTCTTTTCAATTTCTTTAAATAATAAAGTTTGGATAAATCCACCGTTTTCATAAAAAACATAATCGAGTCAACTGGGGATAATACCAAACAGCTGGTATTATTTCAGTATTACAGAAGTACCTAATATCTAAGTACAGATGTGCTACAGCACAATAGTAGTCATCAACAGCTGCCCTATTGAATCAAAATAGAACACAGTATCAGAGAACACAACTAAGAAAGACTAAATAATTTAATACAGTTCACCAAAAGATTAGACAAACATCAAAGACCGCATGGGAAAAAATTATCTCATGATTTTGCAAACAATATATTCACAGTTTCACTGAAATTGATCACAAGTGTTACAAGTTCTGATTTGCTTCATTATATGACGAGAAAGATACAACTAAATATTTGTACAACAACACAATGATGTGTTGGAACGGAAGCAGAGTGTCTCTGATGGACATATCAGACCCAAATCGGTCCGATGCTTATTCAGAACCGTTTAATTTGTTTCATAATTCGTACACGTTTGATATGAACGAATATTAAAGCACCACGTATGAATCATAATGCTAATCAAACTGTTCCGAGCGAATATCAGACTGATTTGAGTTCAATACCCATCAAATGCACCCCTTACGAGAGGGAGTTGTGTTCTCCAACTTGATGCTAGTGTAATTACACAAAACAGTGTATTGTATGACATAATTTTTTTTTATTCTATCATTTTCTTTCCTTTTAACTTTTTGTTGTTGTTGTGATTTTACACCAACCGTGATAAATTAATAAAATTTAGGGGCAACCTGTCTTTTACTTAAAAAGAAAAGGAGAAAAAAAAAACAGCAAGTCAAAGCTCTGCTTGTATGCTAAACATCATTGTCTAGCTACTAAAACATTCTCTGCTATCCTAATTTGTGAGCTTGTCGTATTCATATGAAAAGTAATTTTTTTTTTTTTGAGATGATATGAAAAGTATTTATCTACACGAGATTTGACTGATAATAATTGTAAAATTTAAGACAGGGCCGAAAGCATATAATAGATCTTGAATTGACTTTGTTTGATTCGAATTCAATAAAAGCAGCAAGAACAGTTGAAGCATTTAAGAGATTTCTGTAGAATATCTGGCAAGGGTTTCATAAATTAACTGTCTTTTCCTGGGGTTTATCTTGACTAATTCATATTGTCTAAAGTAATTCAAAATTTGAATTTATGCAGAACAAATTCGGACCGTCCAATTCCTATTGATACGAACATTACAAAAATTCGTGTATTGCATGTATGGGTCAGATTGATCCGATGATCGGATGGTTGCGATTCCAAATCCAAAATATGAGGTAATGCAGAGGTGTTTTGACGAGGATCAGATGTCAATAATCATTATATTAATTATTTTAGTTGTGTATTAATAAATTTAAATTAGTAATTAGTTGTATATTATTTCAACTATATGTATATAAAAATTATTAAATTTTGACTTTTCTTGCAATTCATCAAGAAAGAAAGAAATTGACAAAATTTAATTTACTGATTTTATTAGATTTTTGTTTAAACCGATTACCAAACAAAGTAAAATATTTTTGTTAGATTTTTTGCTGTTGATTTGTTATCAAAATTCTGAAATTAGTCCGGTCATGGATTTTGATGATAAAGAATCATCACATTTGGGGTACGTTTGGATTGATTCTAGAATAACTAGAATGACTACTGTTTAAAATAGTAAAAGTTGTAGCATGTCTCGAGTTTTCCCCATAATTTTGAATCACTTAAATTGGATCTCGTATGAAAAAATTGTGGTCAAATTACTAACAAGTATAGGTAAGAAATGTATTAGCAAGCCAAATGATTTGGGCCATAAGTTAAAGATGAATTTATTCTTTTTGAGTTGGGTCTAAAATAGGCCTGTTACTCTCTCTAATCTAATCTGATCAAATTAGAATAAGTATTTTGACTAGGTGCAAATGGATAGCTGCAAATGAAATGATACAATTGAAATGGTGCAATTGAACATATGTATTTGATTATAAATACATATGCAGGAGTGCAATTTTGTGTGAACTATTCTATTATCTGAAATTATACAAAAGAGAAAAAGGAGACAGAAAATAGAAGACTAGTATTTTCAGTTTAATTGGATTAGACTGAAAATCTTATCAGTCTAAATTTCGCACTACTTCAGAAAACAAGAAAGAGAGAAAGAGTCAAAAGAAGAGTTGTTAGTTCGGTACTAGTATACTGAACTACAGTAGTTTGTCAATCTGTTCGTGTGGATACTAATAGAGACGCAACTGCTGTCGCTGGTGCATTTATCTGACACAGAGAAGAAGCAAAAATGACTGATTGCCGGAACGACTAAACGCAGATTTCTGCTGCGTGTCTAATGATAAACTCTATATTAATCTTAGAATTAGTTTTATACATGAATTATGTTTTTCAAATTGCGAACAAATTAAAAAACTAAATCGACTTATTGCACTATAACCTATCCGAAAACCCAACCGTATTAATCTGTCTGTAAAACAGTTCAGAGAGTTTAGTACATTGCAAACTCGAATTGAGTTATACTAACTCGGACCTTAGTAATATAAATCTGAAACGACTTAATATTTTCCAGATAATGCAATCAAGTTGATCCGGATGGCCTCTTTAATATTCACGCAAATTCTAATCAGACGGTCCGGATCCAAACTCAGATTTTAAGTTACCTTATGGGATCCGAATTCGCCTTGGTGTATGAGTATGACATAGCTAGTTTCGTCATTCATGTACAGCTGTACACCCACCAGTCTTGAACGAGGTGTTTTTCACCTGTGCTATTGTGCTGCCTCTGTTGCTTAAAAGTTAAAACAAATTGCATGCATGGTGAGATAGATAACACATGTAAATACCCCCGAAATAGCATGCGGGTCCAATGTTCTTTCTACGCGGGGTTTGAACTTTGAAAGATTTAAGAAAGATTTGATCCAAGGGGATTTATCCAAATCAAATGGATTCAAGTTTTCAACGGCTCCTTTCGATTAATTGCCGATGTAGTAATTGTGCACCTGTCACGCCGAGAAAAGAGGATGGCTATTTTGACCATCCGGCTATGTATAAAAAGTCCAAAAAAAAAAAAAATCCTGCTCAGGGTTTATTCCAATGAATGTTAGTCTTTCGCTAGCATGGGTGATAAATGCATTTTTTTTTTCTTCTATGGGAGATTAGAGAAAGAAATAAAAATAAATTCATTTTAGTTTTTAACCAAATTGTGGTGTGAATTTGGTGTATTTAATTGGTCTGAGTTTCATTATACTACTGTTATATACAAGTAGCAAGGTTTAATTTTCTCACAAAAAAGTAGCAAGGTTTAATTGTGTCGACCGCTTCTGAACGAGAGTTAACAAACCTCTGTTTAATTTAAAAAGTTTGGATGAATATAAATCTAATTTAAAAAAAAAATACGGTTGAGAATAAAATTTGCAAAACTATATCTAAGTTATAATCACTTAGAGCAATAATTGTATTTGGCAGTGTTGGAAAATGATATGAGATCATACATGTGGTAAAAAAAATCCAACGCATTCTTGAGAAATACTATCAGCTAAAGAAATTGTTTTTTTTTTCTTTTGCCGTTATATTTGAAAATTAGGAACAAAAAAAAAAGACTTTTTTATTTATTTTTTGTTAGACCTAATAGTATCATTTCTCAAGTCCTTCTGATTATAAAAAAATTGGATGTAGCTGAATCGTAAGATGCATAATATACAACAACTGAAATTTAAATTAAGTCTTCATAACCATAAAATGATATTCTAATAACTAAACTATAAGTACAAGCACGTATTTAATATTTAAAGAAACTGAATTATATAAAAAATCAATTAATGTGATTAAATTTCTTAAAATTTTAGAGGTGCCTAATGTACCTGTAGAGCCTCTCTGCTTTTGAATTGATCATGTCAGAAACTTTTCAAGACATGTATAATGTAAATAGATAAAGGCTATTTCCACTCGTTGCAAACTAGCGGTAGTGCCAGTAGGTCAAAAGGATAGCAGTAATAATTTCTTAAAGGTAAAAATACGTGTCAGAAAAAGTTGGCACAGGACCACAGGTAAGTAAATTATGAACTGATATACGGACTTTAATTAGAGTAGGGGAAAATAATTGGATGACAGACATGAGACAACTCTTCATTTTTTGGTTTCTTTAACATATGCGCCCCTTAAAAATTACATTTACATAATTATCACTGAAAGGAAAATTCAATTCTCAGTTCTCACTTGTGGTAAGTGGTAACAGATGGAAAACTTGAACATACAGTAAAATTTAATTTCGAATTTATTTTACCAGCATTGAAAAGTAAATCAGTAAGAGTAAATTAACAAATCAGATGGATCATATTAACAAATTCAATTCATGTTGTGCAGGATTTTTTTTTAATTTACCAATTTTGTAAATAAAAAAAATCATTTTTTAAAGTAATTTACAAAATCATTTTATTTTTCTGTTATATATCTTGGGATAATCATATTTTCGAAGAAAAAAAACTATGTAAGTCACTCAAAATTATTTTTAACTTTATGTAAAAAATCAGGAATTATTAAACAATCAATGCATTGAAAACAAAAACAATTTGAGCGTCTATTCCTTTTAGCAGCGAATGACATCCATTAAACAAACGGTATCAACTTTTTTCAGTATTCTGACAGAGAATCAAAGGGAAAAAAAATAATAGGTTAGGTTTTATTTTTCAACGCATTAGATCTGTCAATTAGTTGCTAAAAATCCTTTAAGAAGTTATATTTGCAAATCAAGGATCTATCGGTCCAATCACAAAAAAGCTTGTGATTTTAGCACAAATCAAACGGTTATTATATCTTATATCTATTTTGATAAAATATTTCTATGCGATTTACAAAGAAATAGTTTGAAGATTTTATAGAAAAAAAGAGGACATATACAGTTTAAAAATAAGGGAAAATAAAATCATACTTATTCTTATATCGGTATCCGACATGATAATAGGGTTCAAAGCAAAAATATACTAATCATTTAAGCAGGGATATTGTCGGATACTTATTCCGTTTGTTTGGAATTAGCGAATTAGCACAAATATTAAAGAGACTTTGTAAATTTTTAAATTGGGCCGGATTTCAAACTCAAATTTTATGTTATTGTAGAAGATGCACAGTTCTGTTTTTTTTTTCTTCATTAGTTTTCCTTTCAAATTATTGTGATATCTAATGTGATTTGTGAGATCTAGTATGAGCTGTTCAGATTGCATGTATGATAACATGTTTATAACTTAATGGACTCGACAATTTTGACATTTCGTCGTGGGACGTATAAAAAAATCGAACCACGACATGTCTCCGTTGATTTATTTATTTTGTTTTAGGGGTCGCACGACTATTAAGTCTATAGAATTGTAAGTAGATTAAAATAGATATAACGATGTATGACGCGAGATTCTACGTTGTGTATACGTTATATCTGAATAAACTAATTAGTTCTATAAAAGCAGGCTAGCTGGTAACTAGTGATATTTCGTTTGTATTTTATCTGAATCTAGTTCGAGTTGTTTAATTAAATTTTCGAGTAATTTTAGTTTGGCTATAAAATTAAAATTATTTTACATAATTGTTTATATTCGACACGAAATAGTTTGATATATAATTATGTTAATTAATTCAAAGTACGTGGTTGTTAATACAACACTAAATACTCAATTTTTGTATTTATACATTAATATATTCTAAATTTATTACAAGATTAATAAAGTATTTTTTATTAAATATTTTTAAGAATAATTATTGATTATTTTTGTATTTTTAGTTTCTAAAATAATGCGAAAATAAATTCAAAAAATAATTGAGTTCGTCTAGAGTTTTTTTTTAAGACAAAAAAAAAACTTGTAAACAAAAGTCAGCTTGCTCAAGTTTGATCATTTTGTGGATTTGACTTATAAAAAGACCAAATTAGATCTAAGAGTATCTGCATTTTTAAAACTTATGAGAGTTTCTAAGCTGATCTGATAGTTTCTAAATCAGTTTCTAATAAGTAATAACTCAGATTTTGCAGCTTTAAATCATGTGACGATCAAGCGTACATTCAATTGTTGGCTAACTGTAAGTTGCCCATACAAAAATTTATATTTTAGACGCGTCGTCCAATATATACCTGTACTATATATTGAGTTTGATCAAAATTGAAAGCACATTAAAATTAAAATGTTAAATCCTTCGACTATTTTAGAATTGATTAAATTATATTTTGATAAGCCAAAGTTTGATGGATGCTATAACGATGAAAAATATATCTATAATTATAATTTTGCTAGAAGGCAAGTATCACTAAAATATTACAAAACAATAGCAAACCTCAACATTTATTAGCCGAGTAGAACTAGGATGTTTCTAAGTTAACCAAGCTTTTTTGTGAACTCAACTCTAAAACATATTGAATTGGTTTCAAACGACGAATCCAAGCCGTTAAAATTTTTCTACCTTATGAGTGATGTATCTATATGTGAAAAATTTTAAGTTCCTAATTAAATTAGTGTAAAGTCAAGTAGTCAAAATTAGAAGCTTTATAAATTAATTTTAATGCATTCATTTTTTGGACACCTTTTGACCACTTGACTCTATATAAAATTAATTTAAAATTACTTTTTTTTACATATAGACGCATCACTCGTAAGGTAAAACGATTTCAACGGTTTGAATTCATCGTTTCAAGCCAATACGATAGATTTTAGAGTTGAGTTCACAAAGGAGCTTGATGAACTTAGGAACAGCCTAGTTCTACTCTTATTAGCCAAACATTTAGAACACTTGAAAGCATAAGAGGAACTCTGTGAGTGAGAGCCAGGAGAGGTATGTATCATAAACTGAGTCAGAATAAACCAAATTAACTCCCTTTTTTATCAATTGCTCTAATCTCAGCTAGTGCATGCAAATGTTATTTTTATCAGACCCTTTTAAACCAAGAACATAGTTTCTCCTCTTCCCCTGACAGGGACTTTTCCTTTTTCAAAGTATCTGAGTCTGAGAGAATGATTATACTGTCTGCCTGGAGCAAACTAGACACATCAAAAGGCAGAATGTAGGTTAATTTAAAAAAAGATGAGTTATCATGTTTGGACTTGCATCAAAATGAGGTAAAGGCAATGGCAGAAGCTAATTGCTGGGGGAGCGGGGTTTGTCCGATGCCCATCAGACCAGAGTCTGTTCGATGGGTGTTTTCTACCGTTCGATTCACTTTAAGATCTGTGCACATCACTTTAATATCCGTGCTGTTTGCTTTAATATCCGTGTGCACAGATTTTGAAGTGGATCGGACGGTATAAACCACCCATTGAACAGACTCTGGTCCGATGGGCATCGGAAACCCCCCTCTCCCAATTGCTGGATTGGTTTAGGGTTTACCAAATCTAACCATACCACCTATAGTGTTGTTGTCAGGGGCGGAACCAAGGTAGGGGCCAGGCTAGGCCCCGACTCCTCCTTGATTCAGAAAATATTTAGAAAATGTACATAATTTTTTTTGCTTATGGACCCTTGGTACCTCCTAAATTATTTATGGGTCCTTAGCACCCCCTAAAATTTTATGCTTATGGACTCTAAATTATTTATGGCCCTCTCTAGTTTTTATTTCTAGTTCCGCCACTGGTTGCTGCCCTATGAGGACCCTCCTACTTTATGATTTCTAATTAATTACAAAAATATTTTGATTTTAAAAGGTATTTTAGAGGCCCAAATTCGGACTATATTGTCAGAGATAAGATAATAAATGAGTGAACATAAAAGTGGATGGACCTAAATTCCTTCCTTTTATCAAAACTATATTCAAATCTAAAAAATATGAAGCTAATATGTACTGGGCTTTCTTTTTTGGAACAATTTACCTAATGCTGGATAAATAAGCTAATCAAATTAAAATAAGCAGTCAACAAAGAAAAATAATTTTTGAGATCATGCCAAGCAGTGAGATAAAAAAATGTCTCTAAAGCTTTAGGATAATTGCAGATCTAATTACAACGTGTAAAGCACAATACCATCTTTACAACACAGGCCCATATATCCTATTTTCATTCTTTCAAAGGCCCATCGAGTCATATAAACATGGATTTTAAGCATTAGTTGTTTATAAATAATGTGGCATCTGAAAATATATTTGGAATCTAAATTTTATATTTTTAAAATTTTCTTACTATTTTTTAGACTGATAGAAAATTACTAGTTTCAGATGGTTGAGAATCTTTAGATCAAGTGATTTTTTACCTATCTAAAAAGTAGTAAATAAATTCTAAAAAATATACAAGTTAACAACGAAGTAAATTTTCATATGGAGATCATATTGACCTGTTTAAATTAACTGTTTGAATTTTAAAAATAGAAATATGAATTCATAGCCCTTACCAATGAGCACTATAGCCTCACTCGTTTATAAATTAGATATACAGAGCTTAACAATGCGGATCCAAGAAATTTCACATCCGTACTAACATTTACTATCATGGAACTTATGTAACAAGTTCACAAAAGAAAAAGGAGAGAAAAAAAAAATACATTCGTGAACTTGTTGCTTAAAAATAATAAACCCTAGAAGTTGCGTGGTAATTTTTTGTTAAAAAATATGCTCCAAGTCACTAGCCAATTATATTTACCAACCTTGTTATGAAAGATATCTCTGTAAACAAGCGCATGCATGAAACAACTTGACATAAAACTATATCTCAACCAAAAAATAAAGTTCCAAGAAAGCTACTTCAAAATAGCAGCAAAAAAGGATAATGTTAATACCAAATTACACCATTACTAATCTAAACAGTGTTCCCTTCCTTAATTGGGATTCAACTTTGTTGAGCTAAGCTAGCAAAGGGAAAGATGGCATAGTAATCATAAATTAAAAAATTAAAAACTTGGCTATAAATTAAAAGGAAGAAATTAAAACCCCCAACTTGTGGTTTTGTACCATCTCCTCAATCTAATTTGACAGCATTTCACGACTAAAAAACATTTTTAGCATTTTTCTCGTCTTCCGGTAGGTTGCCATTTTCTTCATCGAGCCCTGAAAGTTTTGAGCTGAGCAGTGGGGTCCCCTCTTTGTCAGTCTTCTACAGATAAAAACAAATAAAAAAAAGTTATTGAAAAATTGGACAATAGACAGGCAGTAGTGCTCAACATGGATCTTAAATTTTGCTATTGAGAAAATAACAATTGAAACTATTTGTTAAAAATGCACCTCAATTGTAAGTTTGACCCTGATGCAACAACATCTTTTCACAAGTAATATGTAATTTGGAGTCAAACCTGATGCCCGTTGTATTTTGGGCTGTTTAGGCTTTGAAATTGGAGCAGATTTAGGTTAAACGAGCACAAAACAAGTTATTCAGGTCGGTCATCTGTCAACTCCGTCAAAGAAATTCCAATAAAAATTGCAGAGTTTTCCTTAGATTATTTTTGGCCTCGAGAAGGTTGAGTTGGTTAAAAAGACCAATTATTTCATCACAAAATTCAATTTTGGATCTTTAGAGACTCCTTCCTGCAGTTCTTTTTTTTTCCTTTTGAAGGAACTTTGAAAGATTGGATGGGATTTGTCATCTGGATTTGACTCAAAGATTGGCACCTTGGATTTTGTAGAAACACACACAATTCAAGACTAAATCCTATGAAGTATGTTTTGTGTTTTCAGAGGTCTGATTTTATTGGTATAATAGGGGTATCAGTGTTTGAAGCTAACACCAGGAAGTGTTATTTATTGCTTTTACTGTCAGCGATGAATGGTTTTATTGTTTAATATATTGCTTTCTTAATTAACAGTCCTCTCATACCTGGCTAATAGGGAGGGAGTCGTCGTTACTATTGATGCTATCTTTGGACTCCAATTTCTTGTTGCGGCTCTCTTGTACAGAGAAATACGAGTAAAGCCCCATTCCAAATATGGCAACGAGGATGCCAAGGATGTTGCGTGCTGTGAAAGGCTCCCGCAGTACCACGTACCCAAATGACAGTATCAGGCATGTCTTCAGGTGTCCCAAGACCTGGTACGTTACCGGGGATGTTGTACCGATCACCAAGAAAGTGCTGAAGTTGACCGAGACAGCGATCAGGCACGATAGGGTGATGAATATCTGCATTGACCGAAGATTTTCTTATTATTTTTGTTTGTTGGTAGGGTGGTGCACTGGTACTGGTTACATATAATGAAATTACAGACATACAAGCTGATCAACTCATGTGACTGGTATGGATATGACAGTGAAAAACAAGACTGTACTTTGTGGGATATTGAAGGTACAAACAGGTTACGATACCGGATTTTGGGATAGAACATACCGAGTGGTGAAGTTTGGTACTGAGTTAGTCGCAGAAAACTGGGAGAGTTATGAAATTAAAAATTGCAAAAAAGGTACCAAAACTTGGACGGTGTAGTTGAAAGCAAAAACACTACGGTGCGTAAGCATCTTGTCCACAAAAGGCCCACTGATGAACAGTATCGCTGCCTGGTATGGTGACGACTGGTACAAGAGCTGAGTCGAGGAGACCTTCAGCCTCTTTTGTATTGTGTTTGTTAGCTATGTTTTCAAATCAAGGCCAGCAATAATTTAAGTATTCACTGCTACAAAAATAGTACAAATTTGCAGGGGTGGTACTAGAAAATCTAGATGGAGAGGCTGAAATGCAAAATGCATAATATGTGAAAAAATATGATGTGTGGTCACTGGGATTTGAATTCATGTCTCCCCAACTACTAAATGGAATTCTAACCATTGGGCTACAAGCACACATTTAGTATTTCATGAAGGGGGTGAACTGTATAAAAACTTTTAAGAAAAAAAAAAATTCAATTAAATTTCAATATGCATGATTAAATTTTTTGAAATTATTGGGGTGGCGAAGCACCCCTGGGCTATATCTAGATCCACCCCTGCAAGTTTGCAACCAAAAAGTATACAGCAGTAATAGAAGAAGGAAATAAAGGATACAATTTGGCTGATACAAGTGGTGATAAGGGCCAAACCAGCTATAACTGAGCCGAGAAAATTGAGCTGGAGATCAGTGACAGATGCAATGCCGACTCCAAGCAACAGTACCATAAGAGACATCTTAACACTCTGGCTGAACATTATTCAAAATAATTCAGAAATTCTGCTGTTAGATTTTTTTAAGTAAGCTAGTTGCTAACTAGGAAATTTGAGTTAAAATTCTCATGACCTGAATCTTTTGTTGAGGAAGAGTGTTTCCAGCAAAACAGTGAATGGTATAATGGCCAGCTTTGTCATCTACAAAAGCACATAAAAATTCAATTTTTCCTTTTTTTGAAAACATGAGTAAAAGAAATATAAATGAATGCAGTATAAAGAATGCCACTTTTACAAAATGCACCAAATATATTATACCATAACTGAAACGAAACACCCAAGGTTCCTCATCTGCATCTAAAAAGTGACTGAAATACCATGCTCATTTTATAACTCCATCAAACTTGGGAATCTATACTAAAATTCACTAAGCTTGATTTACTTTATATGATCTTAGAGGCAAAAAACTGAGGCCTATTAGTCCAAGTAATTTTTTTTTAAATTCTATTGAACTTTTATATAACCTTTCCAGCGAACTGATCAACATGATAGATGCATTTTCAATTGTGCAAAATTTTGGGTTAATTATTGAAAATTAGTTGGTCCTGTAACAAAACTCTTAATACTATATTGTCACTAACAATTAATGAATAAATTACCTGATAGAAGCCGACAGAGTTGAAACCGAGACAGAGATTTAGGAGGCCGATACATGTACCATTTAGTAGACCAAAGAGGATATTTGTTTGTGCATCAATCTGCTTTGGTTCAAAAAATCGTAGCCGCTGCGCCACGTGTAGTGTGAGAAAGGTGACAAGTAGATGCCAGCTTGTCAGTGTTGTAGCTGTACACGTCACAATATTTTGAAAGTTACTTTCATGATATTTTCTTTCATATGGTTATTTTCAGTTATTACACGAATTTAGGAATGAGGTGGATTTAACAAAATCATTGCACTTTGCTTTAGTAAATCTGCGGACCACCAATTTAAAAGAGTACAGCAATGGTACTATGCATAGTGGTCCGTACTATGAATATCTCTATTTTTAAATTCCAAATAGTTGATCTGAACCATTCAACATGATACCCATCTGAAAATATAGTTGTAGATCAAATTTTATATTTTTTTAGAATTTGTTTACTATTTTTTTCAAATAGATAGAAAATCACTTGATCTAAATTCTAGACCATTCAAAAGTAGTGATATTCTACTATCTAAAAAAATAGTAAAATAATTATAAAAATTGTAACATTTAGTCTGTATATACATTTTCATATGGAGATCATGCATAAAGGTTCAGATCGACTTTTTGATCTTCAAAATTGGAGATATTGATCCCTAGTACAAACCAATATGCGCAATGCATAGTACCATAGTCTCACTCAACCAGAAAAAAATTGAAATCTTAGGTACCATATGGATTTCTACTTAGTTTTTTGAGTAAAGGTTGGAGGTCAAGCCACACAATTATTTAATACATTTGTTATTATAACAAAGGATTTCTCACATCTGGGTTTCGGATTTCTACTTAGTAACTTTCCAATAAGTCTCAAGGTCCCCCAAATCTTCGTTATGATGAAAAAAATCATCAAACCCCAAATTCAAACCATTTTCAAAAGAAAAGGAAAGACTAGAAAAAAAGTTGAAGAATAAGGAATCATGAACACCAACCAAAAAGGAAGCCGAGGGAGCTGATGAGGTACTTGTTGCATATAACAATTGCCACTGATGATGTAACAGAGAGAGCAAGTGACCCGATAACACCAATCTGCGACCCGTCTGACGACATCTTCTCCACCTCGCTAGATTTGTTCTCCCTGTGCTTACCTGGTATAAATCTTTTGATTAGAGACATGGTATCATGTTAATGCAATAACTTCTGTTTCTCTCTTGTATGGTTGGAATGAATGATAATTAAAGGTTTGGTTTCACCTCAGCATACCAGTTTGATGTAGTCGTGGAGTTATCATGTGTGCCATGAATTACTAGACATGCCTTGATTTGTTTCTAAGTTATATGACCTGGATCAATGCTTAGTTTGACTTTAATTTTAAATATACCAGTCTTGGAGATTGTGTGATTCCTGATGAGTTACTATATGATATATGATAATATTAAAATTAGTACTATAGAGGTGCGTTGAAACTTGAAAGCTGTATATTTTATAATCCTGAAATATATTATAATTATAATTATATATGATTTAAAAGATATTTTAATAATAAATGATGGTTTCATATATATAAATTTTAGTCTATATCTTCTGTGGCAATGGAATATGCTGTTGTTATTATTGTATGGAAGTTGAGATATAAAATAGAGCATCTCCAATAAATTAAATATATTAATGACTACACAAATATTGAATATATTAAACTGAAAAATACATATTTAAAAGTTCACGGTTTCAAATATATTAATCAAAACTGCCTTTATATATAAAGGAAAAATTTTTTACTGAAAGGATGAAACAATTATATTATATAAGCAGTTTGCCAGTAGTATGCTATGTCCCAAAAGATATAGACTAAAACATATATTGCAAAAATCATGTGATACAATAGTTACGATAGTTGACCATGTATAAGATAAATCTTATAATTTTAGAAGTAATGCACATGGTAACTGGGTGGACGCTGTAAATGTAGTCAATTTTGAACAAAAGAACCGAGAATTGAAAAAATTAACGGCCTAAAGTAACGTGGTCTTCACATGATCATTTAGATTTAATCACATTATTATTGTTAATTAAGATGCTTCTCCTTGTGTTGCAAGAATCAAACCTGGTACCTTGTCTATGGCTTACGTAACTACTAATTCAAGTTTAATATGTTCTCAAAATATTTTTAAACTACATGCCATGAGCTTTTACAGATTCAACAAATAAGAAGATAGCACCCCATATATATATCTTTCTTTAGAAAATATCGGAGGTGGTTGGTAGTGTAATGAAAAGGAGGTCCCCTTAAAATTTTGTAATTTAGTTCATAGAATTTTATAATTATTTTTTTTAAGGTTGGTCGCGAATAGCCAGCCGACATTGTATTAGATGAAAAAATATATTTACAGAGAATTTGATAATTTTTATATGCACTAATATTTTAATTTTTTTATAAAATAAAATTGCATTACAGTTAATTTTTCAGCCTCCTCAATCTCAATTTTCTAGTTATCACCTAAATCAGATGTGATATTTGTAATAAGTACAAAATGTGTAAATTGATCAAGTGATA
The DNA here is from genome assembly GCA_964058825.1 of Carex arenaria. NCBI lineage: Eukaryota > Viridiplantae > Streptophyta > Magnoliopsida > Poales > Cyperaceae > Carex > Carex arenaria. The sequence continues at coordinate 76,169 of CAXKVW010001049.1, forward strand.
CATTGGAAATTCTGTGTTTACCTTTTCTTTTAGCTGTACAGTGGATATTTGAATAAATTAATTACAGAAAAAAGGCGGTGAGTATAATTATGAACATATAGAATTGAGTCAATGACTGTATATGAAACGGACAACATTGCTAAAAATTAGGCTAATTATAATTATTATAATTGCAACTTTACTTAAACAACGGTACAATATCCAATTAATGTTGGCGCCCAACCTCACGGAGAATATATAAAACAAAAAAAATTAATAAACGAGAAAAAGTTGAATTGAATATAAAAAAATAAAATGTTGAATTAGCTGGACGCAAATCCCAATATTACACAGCTAAACTTAGTTCAATTCTTCTATGGTAGTAACCATTGTAACTATTCATGTAGTAATAGATAAATACTACGTACATGGCTGGTATGGTTGCAAAAGGACTATAGATTTTGTTAGAAAAGTTCATAGACACATTGTTTCTTATAAAATGTATCAATAATTTACTGATAGTCACTATTATTATAATTATGCAACACAAATGACTACACAGGAGATTGACTTGATGGATCAGAGATACAGAGATTTTGTCGTTTAGCATTAATTGTTAACGCTAAACAAACACAAATTAAGACGAAGTCAATGAGAAATAGTGGTAATAAACACCTCGAGAAAGAACTTTGAGATTTTTTTTACATGAATCATGAAGAAAGTTAATTTCTAATGAAGAGCAAATGCATGCATTATAGAATATATATAGATTGCTTCTCGGTTTTCAATGCTACAACCGGATCGATTCCCACAAGTCAAGAAACGCAATAAATGGATCCCTTGTGAGGGGGATCCGCATCTGCTGCAATTCTTCGCTCAGGAACAGTGGCCTGCGATTTCTGTTTTTTCAAATTCAACTGTTGAATTATTGGATACGTGCATGGAATTATTGGACGGTCAGATTTGGAAAAGCAGGAATTTTAAAGTCACTGTTTACCTTTTTAGGATCGCAGCAGATGTGAATCCTGTGAGGAGTGACTATTCATTACAATTAAGCATCTTTTTAATATTATGAATACAAAGCAAAGAAATTAATATATAATCCTAGAGCAGCAGAGTTTAGATTGCAAGTTCAAATTAGAAGTGTTAATGAATACCATATAGGTTGAGTAGAGGTGATTTTATATCTGTATTTGTTTGAAAATTATTCTTCATTAAACATAACACTTGCACATATCCTACTATTATATATTAAAATTGGAAAAAGCTGGTGTGCTACCAATAGCACAGTGATATATCGTACTACTTCCTCAAAAACTTATTAAGTAGACTTTAAATAACAAATTTAAACCATTGAAACCGATTTATTTCATAAATGATGTATTTACATATAAAATTTACTAATTTTTACATTCATTTAGTATAAAGTCAAGCAGTAAAAAGAATAATGAAAAATGAATGTATTAAAATTAACTTATAATTCTTATTTTTTGACCGCTTGACTTTATACCAAATGAATTCAAAACATTATAATTTTGGCATGTAAATACATCACTGATGTAGTAGATTGATTTCAATGGTTTGGATTAACCATTAAAACACATCCAATAAGTTTTTGAAGAGGTAGTACGACATCCCACTATGTAGGTAGTATTCTAGCCTTATTCATTAAAATTAATAAATATCTAACAAAAAGAAATAAACGAATATATATGTACATTAAGCATATGATGTACATAATATTATAAAATATAAAACAAAATTTAGAATCACAGGTCCATTATTTTTAAGAGAATATATATAAATCAATATCGTCATAACTATATATGTATATAGAGAGAGAGGAGTTGGCTAATATACAATCAATTATTCTTGAGCTTCCATGAAACCAAATTGTTTTCTATTTTTTAAAGCCCAAACAGTCGATATAAACCGTTAGATGTGATCTCTATATTAAAATGTACTTGGAGACAAAATTTTACATTTTTTTGAATTTTTTTACTATTTTATTAATCCACTTTGAAAATCGCTGATCCAATGGTGGGTTCTGTTTTTACTGTTTGATTAAGCTACCGTTGGATCAACAATTTTTAAAGTGACTTAATAAATAGTAAAAAAATTCAAAAAAAATGTAAAATTTGGTCTCCAAGTACATTTTAATATAGAGATCACATCTAACAATTTAGATCGACTGTTTGGACTTTGAAAATTAGAAAACGACTTTGTTGCACGGGATCCTGTGCAACTAAGTCATATTCTAATTTCAAAGTCCAAAAAGTTGATTCAAACGGTTAGATGTAATCTCTATATTAAAATGTGATTGGAGACCAAATTTTACATTTTTTTTTTATTTTTTTTATTATTTATTAAGCCACATTGAAAATCGCTGATCCAATGGTCCAGTATGGTTTTACTGTTTGGCTAAGCCACCTTTGGATCAGCGATTTTCAAAATGACTTAATAAATAATAACAAAATTTCAAACATACAAAATCTCTCTTATAATTAGAGATTATTAAAAAAATATTGTGTGGTGTTGTATCACTGTTGTTCAGTAATATATTCTACAAATATTTTTATCGTAACAAATTAAGTTGGGGGATGCAAACTATACAATTTAATTTATACTCTATAGAAAAAACCTGATAAAGACTAAGCACTAAAATAGTTGCCAGAAAGCAGCACGACAACCACTAGGTTTAATTAATCAGAGCAATATAAAATGGGACGACTTAATTGGTTAAAGAAAATATAATTAGGAAATCGTTATCAAAGAAAGTATACATCAATAATAGAAGCAATCATTTCCCATATTGAAAATATCTTCATATGCAAATTGTATACAGCTGTTAAAGAAAAGTATTTCCTGTTGTTATTATCTTTTCATTAATTAAAAACAAATTTGCCTGGAAACACCTTGCAATTACAAATATATAATTCAGTATTTTTCCGTTGTTTCCCTGTGTGCCATTTTATCCGGTCCAAAATTTAATCAATAATAACTATTGCAGTGTCCTTAATGTCCCGCTCAATAAATATAAGAGCTTTAAATGTCGTACGAGCATTCCAAAATAATAATAATATTATCATCATCATTAATTGTTGTCAAATATAATTAAGCTCTTCATTTCTAAACGGTCTAAAAATAGGGACTGAATTCTCTGCCTCCCAGGGGCAGGAAAACCCTGAGTCACTGAAACGTGAGCCACTCCAAAACTAAAAACCAATATTTAAATTTATAAACCCGTTTGGATCCACTTATCAGTCTCACTGGGAATAGGTGATCTCTGTCCCTAAAAATAGACATTGGATATCTAAACTTTGTGATTACTAGTTCACTACCCACCGTAACTACAAAAATAGACAAACAGATCGAAACATGACTTTGTACAAATCCATACGTGATATCAGAGGCAAAGCCCGACTTTCAAGTTATGAAAGTCAAATATAAATAAAAATAAATCATATAAATTTTCTTGCTACAAATGGAGATTTTATTATAAATTATATTGAAAATAAGTTACAAATAAAAAAATTTTGAAAAAAAATGAAAGTAAATTGACACCGTACGTTGTTATACTGTATATCCGCTTCTGCATGATATGGCACGGGCACGTGCCAATTTTGGTCCCTAAAATATAAAATTATATCTAATAACACTACATATGCTCGTGAAGTTTTATGTTCCACGTTAAATTGTTGGGTTTGTCCCATTGTATATACAAACAAGAAATGGATTGTTCCGTTTCACCAGAAATGCAGTGGCAATCTAGTAAAAAGAGGAATCCTCTAATGAGATGTATATGTGTCGATGCTCTAGAACCAACCTCTCCAAGTGTACCAATTAAAACTGCCAAGTCAGCTTCTAAATCTTTTCGTATAATCAGAGGTACAGTTCGAAACACAACATCGCTTTCCAAATTCAATAGTATTCCCAATTACGAAAATGACGAAAGATTAACTAAGAGCGGATTGTACTAGAACATTACTGATAGAAATAGGATTAATTATTTCTAATTCTAGATAGATAGAACCAAAAAAAAAGGAGCGAGAGAACAGAGGAAGAGCGAGCGTAATATTTACACCGAATTAAATGAGAAGAGCTAAGGAGAAATTATCAATAGAAATTTCCATGCTACTAGGTTCATGTATCTATTTAGGATAAAGTTTATGAAATTGCATAAAGAAGAAGAAGGTTAAAAAAAGTCAAAAGGGGAATTTAGAACGAACCTTTTAATTCTCGGATAAGCCTCTTCTTCTCTGTACGAGCCGAATTACAATCAATCCTCCGCTTGATTCCGGAAATTTGATCGTAAGAGGAAAAAAAAAAAGAGCGATCAGAGAAGTCAGAATGTAACGTACTGGTATGAGAGAGAGAGAGAGAGAGAAGAGGGGTTTTAATGTTTTATCGACTCTTCCTTGTTCTGGTCAAATAGGTACGGATCCTATACTACGGACCAGTAGGTCTTAAATACCTATACACAACTTCTGTGATTGAAACTGTGTGGCGAGTTATATCCGAGAGGGATCGTAGAACATAAGCAACTCGTTGTACGAGAAACATAAGCATGTTGTTCTCATGGAGAGATTTATCGGAGGATATTACGAGTCAGTGTTCCCTAGGTAACTGAGGTGCAATTTTAGAAAACGGACGGCTCAGAGTAATTCCAGTCGGACTAAACTCAATCTGGTGCTAATGGAGATTGTAAGGATGTTTTATGATTCGTGTCAACTTAATGAACAGTCCGGATTTATACACCTCAGGGCTCAGGTACCTGGAATGATACGGATTCGGCTATTTCGAGCCTACAAGTAACGGCTCTTGCGTGGGTAATAGTCTTAACTCTTAGGGGGCGTTTGGTTCGCGCTATAGGTCATTCCAGGAAATATAAGGATTCCAAGGAATGCAATGCCAAAGAATGCTATTCCCAGGAATATGCGATTACCATGTTTGGTTTGTGCATAGCCATCATGTTCATCATTTCAGAATATATATGATTACAGTGTTTTTTTTCTTTTTTCTGGTGCTTCAACAATACATAATTTTTATTGTAGTTTACTTGATAATATATAGCAATTGGCACAAATTCATGAGAACAACAAACTAAATTTATTACGTGATAATTTCCTACAAATATTAAAACATGATTTTTTTTTTTTTTTTTTTTTGCATTTTAGAAGCCCATAGGTCGGTACATAAGCTGATAGAGTACATTTCTCTCATACTAGTAAGCGCATAAAATAAATACAGAAACTGATACCCTACATTTCCAATACCAGTAAGTGCATAAAACTGAGGTAATTAATAACACCCCTTTGCCCTAAATAAATAAACTAAGGAAAAAAAACACGTCATTTGTTGAACTAAGATCGAGACAGAGATATAGTGCCATCTGAATCTAGCGCTGGTACAACACATGCTAGATTTTGAGGCATCCACTGTGGGTACACATGCTTATCCTTTTCTTTCCGAGTAGTAATTCTTGGCCGTTCCTTCTTTGTTGGTGTGTCTAACAGCCTGCACACACACACACACAAAGAATATATGCATTTCAGAACAGCGATTTGAACATCATTTCTCGAAAATAGTACCAGTCAGGTCCTTAAGTTGACTGGTACCATTGCAGTACCAGAATTAATGGAATTATCAAATAACTAATACCAGAATTAGGAGTAGCATTACCAGTAACTAATACAACTAACTCTAGCAGTACCAGTAACTAATACAACTAACCCAAAACCGTCCCAGTAACTAATACCATACCAGTAACTGGTACAACTAGCCGCACCACACATGCTGACCCATAGACAGTGTTTGTTTGACAAGCAAAATAACATCACCATCAGAACAAGCAGTACCAGTTAATACTTTGCATGAAGGATCCTGTCAGTAGAAATGCATCTTGGAGAAATTCTTGCAAATCGAGTTGCAACTACTTCACACCTTACTATGGTAGCACTAATTACTCACCTCAATTTTTGCAGGTCATAGTAGAGTTTCTAAGAAATTAGCTGTAACTATTATTTGATAAGTGTGTTATTGGTGACGACCAATTTGCCAAATTAAAGAGAGAATATGAATTGGAGCATACCTCTAAATTTAATAGAGAATTAATGTCACTGGGATTGTCGATCATAGAGGACCTATTAGAGAACATAGTCATGCAACTTTAATTAACGATACCTATACTCCAATGTCAAAGATGAAGCGGTAACGAAATGCAGATCAAAGCGTTCTAATTGATTCAATTTATACACTAGAATTGGGAAGGATAGTGAGGAGAGAGAGAACAAACCTATTATTGGAGAAGAGAGAAGTCGGAAACGGAGCGGAGACTGACTAGACGAAGCAAATTTCCCTTCTCCTGTGTTGGATATCGGAGAAGAAGAGAGGAGTTCCACCGTAAAAATAAGAAATCGCGCGCTGGATGGGATTTCCGTCGAGCGGGAATGAAGAAAATCCGTCTTTTTTCTGGCTATCGGAATAGCCGTAAACTATGGCATTCCGATGACAAGGGAATCAGTAATTCCCGTGTTTATTCCCTTCCTATCTTAACCAAACGCGGTAATCACAAAAATGGCATTGGGATGCCAGGGAATTACTCTCCGATAGAATAAACCAAACGCCCCCTTAAGTCTTAAGAGAAGAGGGTGGTGTCTGATGCCCATCGGACCAAACTCGGTTCGATAGGTGGTTTCAACCGTCCGATCTACTTCAAAATCTGTGCGCATTACTTTAATATCCGTGATGTTTGCTTTAATATCTGTGTGTATAGATCTTAAAGTGGATTGAACGGTAAAAGCCACCCATGGAACTAGAGTTTGGTCCGATGGGCATCGGACAACCCCCCTCTCCCAGTGTTTTTAGCTTCAGCTGCTTCACAGCTCGCGAATGATGTGAAGTGTTGTTTTGATTTTGAAGTTAGTGCGCTGCATGAAGCAAAAACTACTCCGTTAGAATCAATACCCTCTTGGCCTCTTGCGTCGGTGTTAGTTGAGAATTGGAATATTTTGAGAATTTGAGTGTTGTAAGAAACGGTCATTTCGGATGATTAATTGTCTGATTAGTTATTAGTGGTGTTCAAATTGTTATGAATTTTTTGACTAATTGAATGATTATTTTTTATTATGGTCAATTATTCGTGAATATTTCTGATTAATTGCTTGGCGGTACTCTGTCCATCCGACAAGCACATGCTGTTATTTACAACACTGGATATTTTGATCGCATGATTCGTATTGGTCTAAACAGCACAAATAACAGGATCGTTTATTGGTCTAATAAGATTTTTTTTTCATGATAAATCTGTACTATTGGAGACTTGATGATTTCAAATTCGATTTGAAGATATTAATGAAGACATTACTGAGAGCAGTCTAATCTAATTGATAGTGAGATCCGTTACTGGAAAATCCGATTTGATCGCCTGTATCAAAATAATTCCAACTTAAATGAGATTTATTTGGCTGTTAAGGTAAATGTGAATCAATTATTTTGAATGAGGGATCCACTTGGAACATTTGAAAGTTACAACATCTTACAACAATTTGATTTTACGATTTTCAAAGTCTAAACAGTCGATCCAAACCGTTCAACATAATATCTATATTAAAATGTGCTTGAGGATCAAATTTTATATATTTTTTTGAATTGTTTTACTATTTATTAAGTATTTTACAAAACTAATATTTTTCAGTGGCTCAGAATGTTGTAAAAATAATTTAAACTAAATTAAATTAAATGCTACATATATAAACGTGCAATTGATATTGTTTTAAACAAGTAGCAGTTTGCCTGTTCACACTAAAACATAAAATCCTTAAATAAATTTGAGGGATGCCAACATTTTTGAGTTTGGATGAGCAGTGACCAACATCATTTCTCAATATTAATATCCTAATATAAACGTGCAATTGATGATTGCTCGGCTTGAATGAGCATTGACCAAAATCATTTCTCAATATTTTTTGAGGTTTGTTAGAACAAATTGATATTATAATGGATTCAGTGCATTATTCTCAAATTATTTCTAGAATTATCTCCTAAGTCTAGAGTCATTACATAAATAATAATAGTCCATCTTGATTGGGTTTCCTGAAGTTTATTGATACAACCTATAAAATATAAATTACCTAGATCTCGAAATGTTACACTTAAACGGATTTTTTTAAATAGAAATATAAAAACTCATTTAAACAAAACAAGCGCTTAATATATTGAATTTTTAAATACAGCTCCACCGGAGCAGTGCTATGGTGGAGTTGCTTTTCGGAAATTTAACACATTGAATGTTTGTTATGTTTAAATGAGTTTGTTTGTTTTTATTTAAGAAAAAAAAATCCTTAAAACTTTTTGAGAAACGACGAATGAAATTAAGAAATAATATATACATAACCGTGCCGTAAATATATATGTGATCTCTTTGTCACGTATATAACATGAAAAGTCATACCACGTGTGTTGGTCATGTAACGTGTTTATTTGTATGATATGTTTTTTTTTGTTAAAAAATAACACGTTGCGACATGAACAGATTTTACATCACATCACACTACGAGACCTCATATCACACGAAATAAAATTTTTGGTCACAAATATAACATGAAATGATCAAATCACTTAATCACGACACAATATAGTTTTTTTTTCACCGCTTCAAATGGAAAGAAGCAGTGAAAAAGGGACTTAAAGGAAGTGGTTAAAATGGACTTGAATGATTGGAATATATTCAAGGAACTGGATTCGGATAGGAGTGTGTGAAAGTTACCAGAAGTCCAGAACCATGACTTAAGAGATAGTGTTTTAGGCGTGTTTAGGAATAGTATTATAGGCTTTAGGCCATATGACTAGGGACTTAGAATCTAGGACGTAGAGCTTCGGACTTTGACATCTACAATTGATAGTGTAGGTAGGGGCAGAGTCAGACTTTCAGACTATGGAGGACAAACATGAATAGAAATCAAGTATATAAAAAATTTCTACTACAAATGGAATTCAATTTCACCTTATTTATAATATTTTAGTTTAAATTATATTAAAAATAGAGTATAAATAAAAAAAAATTGCAAATGAATGGGGATCAATTGACCCCCATTCATTGTATGTAGCTCCGCCTCTGAGTGTAGGCATGATGTAGTTAGTTTGTTATTAGTATTAGTATTATTGTTATTATTAGAGGTACCATTATTACTATTAGTAGTACTATTATTTTTATTTTATAATTATCAAATTCATCTTGTGATTACAGTGTGTTTTATTTCTAATCTATTTTAACTTTTTGGAACTAAAGACTTAATTGTTGCTGCTGCTGCTGCTTTGAAGGGAAGGAATTGGATGTCACACGAGTAAGAGGAGGGTGTCCGATGCCCATCGGACCAGAATAGTGTTCGTTGATTGTCCGATACCGTCCGATCTACTTCAAAATCTGTGGACACGTATATTAAAGTAATATCACGGATATTAAAGTAATGCGCACAAATCTTGAAGTGAATAAGACGGTTCGGACACCCATCGAACAGACTCTGGTCCGATGGGCATCGGACACCCTCCTCTTCCGTCGCGCGATGGCAGTCTCTAATCAAATTAATTGCAAAACTAAATCTCTTAAAAAACGATGTAATGAGCAACTTGTTGAGGAATATAAAAAGGTTGAGTTTGGCCGTTGCCACCTACCTTTTCTGATTAAATTATCCTCACGTACGGATCATGATTGATAAGTGCATCTTCAATGCATGAAAATAAATCTGCTGCGATTCAAAAGAATCGCAGGCTCCTTGCTTTTCCAAATCTAACCATCAATTTTCTTGAATACACGAATCTCAAAAACAATTATTTTTATACACGAATAACAAAATAAATTAGTGGATGGATATGGAAAAGCAAGCTCCTCCGATTCCTTTAGAATCGCAGCAGATTTATTTCCCAATACATAGGTCCTAATTAGAACGAATTGGTCGTAAATTAGAAAGTTCAGTTTCAACTTTCATGGATTATGATTGACAAGTATGGATTTAGAAGTCTTGACTCTAGATTTGGAACTAAAGTTAACAATTTAATGGCCGATGACAACATCTTTTTAGGAGATCGCGGATTTCAAAATTAGCATGAAAAATTATTTATGAACATTAAAATTTGTAAAATTTGATCTCCATCTTTCGCTCAGAAAAAAATTCGACAGCTAAATTTGTTTTCATCTAATTATGTCATCACACATCTGTTAAGCTTGATCTTTCTAGCTGTTGAAATTTCTCACTAATTTTTATAGGTTTAATTGGAGACCTTTTTTTATTAAATAAACAAAAGTTGGATTCCACCTTATCATGACTACTCAAATCAATTGTTTTTCTAATTTTTTTTTTTGGTTGGGGTGGTTTGGGTCTTTTTTTAATATTCACAACAAACGGCTGTTGGGCTGTGTGGAAAATAAAAATATGAAAGAATACCTTAGTCCAAGATAATTTTATGTGAACAATGAGCATTCCATAACATATTAATGGTGCTTTGATATGCTTCAATGGACTCCAGGAATTGCAAAAATCATTCTTTTTGTTAAACAAAAAACAAAACTAGATGCAAATATGTAAGCCGTTTGTTAAGTAGATCTTGTTCCGGTTAAAATATAAAGTAAAGATATTGACAGTGTTAATACAGTCAAAATGAACAAATACATAACTCGTACAATGCATAAAGTCAAATTAACACTGTCAATATTTTTTACTAAAAATAAGTACAAGACTTGCACATGACATTCAGTTGAGCGAGCACATAAAATATATTTTCTAAAAAAAAAAGTCACAATATGTATTGTCTAGTTATTTTAGCTAGTCTGGATTTAGGAAGAATGATCAAATTAACCTTTCAAAAATTAGACATATAAGATCGGATGTATGTAACTTTAGACGTGATTCTAAATAGCGCACTATAGCGGCGCAATACTGACATAGTACTGTTTTTTTAACTGTTTTGCTATGATGCAATAAACGCTATTTAAATCTTTGAATTTTCTGTATATATGTCAAAATACACCACAGTAAAATAATCCTTCTGCGACCGGCCAAATCGGTCACAGAAGGGTAAATCGGTCACAGAAGACATAAATCGGTCGCATAAGGGCCGGTCGCAGTTGCTCCGTCACTGATGCCCTCCCCGCTGACGTCACCGGTCACATATGAGTTAAAAACCAGTCATAGATGATCCTTTAGCGACCGATGATATCGGTCACATAAGGATATTTAAAACAGAAAAAAAAACCAAAAAAAAAAAAACATCAATAAAAACAGAAAAAAAACAATAGAAAAAAGAAAAAGAAAAATTCAACAGAAAAAAGCAGAAATAAAACAGAAAAACAAAACTGAAAAAACAACGGAAAAAACAGAAAAAATAAAAAAACAGAAAAAAAAAGGGGACAGAAAAAACAGAGAAAAAAACATAAAAACAACAGAAAAAACAACATAAAAAAAGAAAAAAAACAGAAACAAAACAGAAAAAAAGAAGAAACAAAACAGAAACAAAAAATGAAAAAAGAAAAAACGGAGAGAGATAGTTAGAGAGAGAGACCGATCGGGAGTAGTGGCCTTTCGCTTGCGGACGTCTGCGGAGGTCGGGTAGTTTCGGGCGGCGCGGCGCAGCAGCATATTTTTTGTTTAAACCTAAAACGCATGTGGAGACAGGGAAAAAGAAAGAGATTTGGCGGTCCTTTTTAGGGCATACACTTCTACAACTGGTTTAAATCAATCACAGAAGGGTAAGGCGCCAGTAACAGAAGGGTTTTGTCGCCGAAGATTTTTTTCTTTGGTTTTTTTTAATTGGTCTTCAGCGACCGGCGATCAAATCGGTCACTAATACCGGTCGCAGAAAGTTTATTTTGCTGTAGTGATATAGGATGGACATAATATATATTCTTAATTCATAAATAAATAAGTTTTTTTAGATAAAAAAATATAAATTGAGCCTCCGAGTTTCATTAAACCGCAACATCAACTATGAACAAAGAGTCAGTCCATAACTCAGCAGTAGACCATTTGATTGTATATCATAAAAAAAAAAAGTGTTTATTTTTTTTCTTTCTGTAAATGATATTGCAAGTTTTTTTAGCAGATGCTGGATTTTAGATCTAAAATATTTCAAATGTATGATATTGTATTTAGTCACTAAATTAGATTTTTGAATTTGAAATATTTCACACGAATATTATTGCCTTAATTACTAAATTAGTTGTGATTTTTATTAGTGTAAATTTAAATGGTGAAGAAAATACCATTCACAAAACCACAATCATTATTTTCCATATTTACATCAGAAGATGTCGAAACTAATAATATATAGTTGGCATTTCTAACAATTCAGGTATAAACATCTATGATATTTGATACTGTGAAAAATATTAGAAACATTTTTTTTTCTTGATTTACTGATTTATCATCTCGGCAATTTTTTCAATTAGAAGAAAGAAATAAAAGTTAATAAACACCTAAAGATGTGTATGATGTATAAAAGTGTAAGTTGCAATTGATCTATTAATAACCCTAACATTTTGGTTTGAAATAACTAAAAGAAAATAGGTAAAGTCATTCATAGATGAACAATAGAGAAACAAACCTATAATTTACCCTTTTTGACTTGATCTGTTTTGCACTATCTTTTTCTTTAAAACAATGTACATTAATTGTAACTTTTTTTTTAAAGGATCTTAAATTATCTCCTGGTCACTATAATTGTTTGGAAAAATTAATCCACCTATAACAAATATTTCGTAAGTATATTCAGTGTAGGAGGATTCAATACTAGTATTTTTAGTGTCATTCTCATCACAATTTTGTTTCATTAATAAAAAACTTGCATTAAAAAAAATATTTGGCAATTTCTATTTAATGTTGGATATAAATAAAAATGACGGTATAACAAGTATTGCGTAAGTATATTCAGTGTAGGAGGATTCAATACTAGTATTTTTAGTGTCCTTCTCATCACAATTTTGTTTTAATAACTTAAAACTTACATTAAAAAAAAAATATGAACCGTTAGTTTTATCTACTTCTAAATCAAGTTCTTGATGACAAAAATCAGAAACTTAAAAGTTTATTATGTGCAAGATGAAGAAGCAAAAAATAATAATAATAAATATAAAATCAGTACTTCCATAGTTTATTTGGGCCATTGATTTTTTTACCCTTTCATGATCTTGTATCAAACAAAGACAAAACTTTATGATTTGATATGAGGCATTTTATTAGAAATATATAAAACAAGATCATTGTTTTGAATTTGTCGTTTAAATTTGAATTATATATAAAGAAAAGAGATTTTGCCGTAATGAACACCAAAATTATTGATATTGAATTCCTCTATTTAATATTAAGCATATCCTAAGTATGAAAATATTCAAGGTTATAAAAAAAAATGTATTTATATATTTGAGCAAGAGCTGTTGGCATCTCCCATCAAAACTCCCAACTAAGCTCTCCTCTTTTCTCCTCTAGCTCGTTTCTCTCACTCTTCTAGATCTCACCTCCGATATAGCTCCTGATTCCCTCTCTCACGGCTCTACTTTCTTGAGTGGAGAGAAAAATGAGAGAGGGGAGGGACCGAAGCCGAGCGGAGCCGATCGGAGCTGAGAGTGCGGTATCGTCGGAGCTCGAAGTATTGAGTCTCTACGTCGTCTCGATCGGAGCACGGGTGAGTAGATCTGGACGTCGGAGCGCGGCGTCGGTCGAAAGAGCGGATCCGGTCGTAGAGAGCTATAGAGTTTAAGGTAATAGAGTAATTGGATTTTTTTTTTATTTAGTAATTATAACATAAAAATCAACTAAACCAGCCAATGGGGCAAAAAATCAATAAAAATGGCCTACACCGGTTTCCCAAACCGGTGTGGAATTAAAGCCCTCTTCTACACCGGATTCCCAATCCGGTGCAGCAAATTCCTGCTCTGCCACAACGCCACACGGGAGTCTACACAAGAAATAGCCACACCGGTTTTCCAATCCGGTGCAGAAATGTTTCCACTAAGCTTTTTTGCACCGCGATTCAGCGGAAAAAAATTCAACCCAAGGAGGGCTTTTCCAATCCGGAAAAAAATAGCCACACCGGTTTTCCAATCCGATGCAGGGCTTTTTGTGGATTTTCTGTGGCGAGTCCACAGCCTGGTGGGAAAATGGGTCAACTGGGTTAGGAATTTGCTGCACCGGATTGGGAATCCGGTGCAGAAGAGGGCTTTAATTCCACACCGGTTTGGGAAATCGGTGTAGGCCATTTTTATTGATTTTTTGCCCCATTGGCTGGTTTAGTTGATTTTTAGGTTATAATTACTAAATAAAAAAAAATCGAGTAATTGTGAGTGTAAATAAGTGAGATTAGAATTTTAGAGTAATTTGGAGAATTGTGTGTGAATAAAAATTTAGATTTTGTATTGGAGAGTCATTTGACTCGTTGTAAGTTCGTTTTTCTTATCAATGAAATTGTTAGTTGGCATTTAAAGCGACTAACCTTCAAAAAAAAAAAAACTCCCAACTAAGTTTTAATTTGTTGGAATTTAATTTTTAGTCTCCATTATATAATTATATGAGACATGTCACTATGACTCGGTAGTAAACATATAATATAAAATAAAATATAGTACTAGTATAGTATAAAAATGTCGACAAATGCAATTAATGATGTGATTGTTGAACTTGCATTTGAAAATGCCTTCTCTATAAAAAAATAAACACAAATCCCTAGGTGTAATTAGTTTGGAACGTTCAATGACAGTGGTTAAATAATAAAATAAACAAAATCAACTTAATTGTATATTCACGCAACTTGTTAAATTTATTTGTTGCCATACAGAATATATTTTACCTGGCGCATGTTATCCGATTCGCTAAATTATTCTAATAATATATCCTGGTATTCACAGAAAATATTATTTTGGTTTACATATTCCGAGCAATTTTTATTTTTCGGAGACGCTATTGTTTAAATTGTCCATTTTTTTTTTAAAATTTTTACACGAAAGATACTGTTCATAGTGTCAATGTTATTTTTTTTGTAACGTAAACTGTCTAGTTCATTAGGTAGAAAATTAAAATAATTGGAAGTGAAATAATTTCCCAAAATATTATTTGAAAAATAATTATTTTCAAATTAAAATGCTATTTACAAATATGAAAAATGAAAAATATGACCAAATAACTTCAGCACACACTGTATAGATAGCTTGTTCAATCCATGTGCTGCTCGTTGAATCCGTGTATGAGATTCTTAAATAACATAGGATTGGCAAGAGAAAATTTAACAAGCAGTATTATTTGTCATTGACATCAACAATTTTTGACACAATAGCCTCAAAGTTACAAGTAAATGTATGTAAAACAGTAAAAGGGAATTACCCAATTACGGTAATAAGAAGATAAGCATTAATCAGTAACTGAGGTACAACAAGGAAGAAACGGTCTGATAACGGTAAAAAAAGAGAAAAAATCATTCTGCTCTTAATAAAAGCAAAGCCCTGAAAATAGCGGCATTCTTCCTAATGATGACAATCTGAGATATTAAATGCAGCAATTAATGGGCTAAATAAAAGCTTATGGGTTATTCGGCTCATGAGGTGGGCCGGGGCGAGTCCGGATCCCCTAATGTAACCCAATCTTTGGGTTTTGGATTAAGACTGTCCGATTCGAATCCGTCGCTCAGAACTGTCTTGGAATTCGAATTCGTTCTTGAGATGCGTGCACCTCAGATCCAGATGGATTGTCTCGGATTTGAATCGGACGGTCCCGATTTAAAACCCAATCTTTGGGTTACTTCACTGGATCTGAATTCGGCCGGGGCCCGGGGGTCTAACTAGTCTGGTCCCAGTCCAGAAGACCTTCAAGGCGTTTTCCGTTGGACGGACCCGACTTTGAGAGATTTTTGTACGCTAGATTTGAATTGGCTGAGTCAAACAAGTGTACCACAAGTCCCCAACGGCCCAAACCAATCAGATTTTTTACACATGCATAACCAGCTGAAAATTTTATATTTATAGAAAATATTATAAAATAATAGAGAAAAGAAAGAAATAGTACTTTGAAATTTTCATACATAAAAAGATTGTAAAAATTTCACCGATCTAAAAGATATTTTTTTATTCACCTTAGAATTTTAAGGACCCAGATAATTGTCCCCGCACCCCCATCCCCCCATATTCTTGCACTAAAAGACAAAAAAGTCTGCACTAAAAGACAAAAGAGTCTGGTTCTGCGTAGTATTTAACATTAATCTGTAGTGTATTTACAGTGCATCGAACAAGTATTTAACTCTATTTATTGGAGTATTAACTATCTGTCCAACAACGAAACAATATCTGTCCCCACAAAAAATTAACATATATGTCCCCGCATCCCCTCACTAAAAGACAAAAAAAATAGGTTCCGACATTTGATGGTTTAAATTTCCTGCAGTATTTAACTTCAATATTTAGTGTATTAATAGTGCATCGAACAAGTATTTAACTCTATTCATTGGAGTATTTAACCGTCCGCGTCCAACAGCAACACAATATTTGTCCTCGCAAAAAATGACAAAATAATTTGGTATCTCCCCGCACATCAGTATTTAACTTTATAAATGTTAGTATTTAACATTATGAACGCGAGTATTTATCTTTAAAGTCAAAAGTATTAATCTCTAAAATTATAATTAAGTTGCATGGATTCTATTTAGCATCATATATCTTCGTATTTAATTTTATACACCTCAGTATTTAACTTTAAAATGTTAGTGTTTAACTTTAGAAACGTTAGTATTTAACATTATAAAAGTTAGTATTTATCTTTAAAGTCAAAAATATTAATCTCTAAAATTATAAATAAGTTGCATGAATTCTATTTAGCATCATATATCTTAGTATTTAACTTTATGCACATCAGTATTTAACTTTAGAAATGTTAGTATTTAATTTTAGAAACGTTAGTATTTAACTTGAGGAATGTAAGTCTTCAATTTAAATCATTTATAAAATTTTCTAAATTGAATTTTCATATAAAAATATAATTTTAATTACAGAATTAAAAACTAATTTTTAAAATAATCTCATTCTTTAGTTGGAGCATCTCTTAAATAAATATCAACTTTTTAAAGAAAGAAACAAAATACAAACAAGTGGTAGCATTTATTGCTCTTAATTAATCAATAGGTCAAATTTAATTTTAGTCAACCAGTCAACTTTCTTTTTTGGACTCCGCAGAGATGGTGCGGGGATGAGGGAGCGGGACTATATATAATTATTCGAATTTTAAATCCTATGTGGCCTCCATTATGTAAAAAAAAAAAGTGTTTGGAGTCGGAAGAAAGTTGCTATAAGAAATCAGAAGTAATTGAAAAAAGGGAAATAATTTGTATCGGCAAAAAAAAAAAAAAAAAAAAAATCGATCCAAAAAATTCCACTGATTATTCAATACATAAGAAAACTAAAGTACTCTTTATCTATTAATTTTAATATTTTCTACAAATAAACTATTCTCTAGCCAACTCAGTGCATAAATATTGGTGAAGTCGAAATTTGGAGCGAAAGGGCAGAGTCGAGGCAAAGCCAATGCGAGCTATCTGATACAATTAATCAAGTTAAATCCAGTATTTTTTTTTAAAATAAAACTGTTTTTTTATAAAAAAAAAATTAACCAAATAAACACTTTTTGTTTGAAAGTTATGAAAATAGCCTACACCAATCCACAGATCGGTGTAGCATAAAACAACATTCCTCCACCGATCCTGTAGATCGGAGGAGCTATTTTTCAACCCGGCTAAAACTGCGCCATATAAATTATCACACACAGGCCTCCACACTGGATTATATAAATTATCACAGGAGTTGGGTTTTCAAGATTTTTTTTAAATAAGTCTGGTATTATATAAAATATAAATATAAATGTAATGATTATATCAAAACAAAAAGGAAGTTATAGATGTGGATCCAATTGTGGAGGGTCACAATAAAATAATTATGAGGATTCATATTATCGTAGGAAACAAAATATTTGTGTTTAGGTTCAGGTCCACGTGCAGTTAAAGCATATTCATCATTATAAAAATTGTAAAAGAAGAACTAGTATTTTTTAAGTTGTATATCGAATTAATTTCAAATAATAAATTTAAACTGTTCAACTATTACTCAGATGCATTTACATATTATATATTGTTGAATTAATTGAATATAACATCAAGCAATAAATTTTTTATAAATTAATTCAATATGTTTATTTTTCATCAATTTTTTTAGCTGTTTGACTTTATATTAAATTCAAAAATTTGCATATAAACATATAACTCGTAAATTAGATCCTTTTTAATAATTTGAATTTATCGTTTGAACTCAAACTAATAAATTTTAAAATTAAGCTCACAAAGAGAATTAATGAATTTAAGAACATCAAAATTCTAGTGCTCTTCTCATATAAACTATTTTGGACCCGTTCCAAACCAAAACCAACTTGACCATTGCCAGCCGAAACATGCACTAAAATGAACTACAACTTTGCTCCCAACATTCATCTCAAAAAGAAATGAGAACTACATAAAAAATAATCACATAAAAGTAAAAGCCTCTCAAAGAAAGCTCGTTCACAGTAACTATTGACATTAACAAATTATCTCCCTTATTTTTTAATTTTCACAAGGTGGGCAAACATATGTACCTGTCCTACCCATGGATTTACCTCAAAAATAAAAAAAATTAAAGAAAATCAAGACAAAAAACAAGCTTTTGCAATTTCAACTAGGAGCTTGGTTATTCTTTTTATAAATTTCTTCCAGGCACTCCTTTGCTCTGTGAACTTTCGACTGCAGGTAGAAGCTCCCATTCTTTGCATTTCTCTCAAACAAGTTATCATACCTCTGAAAAATAATTACATAACTTTGGTAAGGCACCATTTATCCCACAATGCATCTTATTTGGAAAATTCTGCTTCTCAAGTAGTAATCACTCCTGCACTCAGCATGACATGCACCACTTGGCATTTGGTACTAAAAACATACATCAGGTTCCAAGTTGAGAATTTTTTATTTACAGAAATTATTATTATATAATATAGGGGAACATAAAGTCTGCTGAGGTTTTTCGATAGCAAAGATAGACCCAAAAAAAATTTGGATCAAAACTTTGGATCCGAATTTTCTTTCCAGATCCAATGTGATTTCTGTTTCAGAAAAAATGCCAGCTACTCTTTCTGTTTCAAAAAAAAATCCCAGCCACTCTTTCAGAAAAAACACTTTGGATCCGGAAAAAAAAATTGGTTCCAAAGTTTGGCTGGAAAAACCCAGCACACTTTCTGTTTCCCTTTATTATTTAATAATAATTCTACAAGTAAAAAAATCTCTTCCAGGTTTCATCTTTTGCATTCTTGTTTACTTCCATGTTGGCGCATCGGATGAAAAACAACCACATCCTATAAGCTAGGAGTGTGCATATAGAGAGAGAGGGGGGGAGGGGGACCTGTAAGATCTCTTCCCAAGAAGTTTGTTCAGAGACACCCAAAATCTGTCGGGCTTCTTGCTCGGTCATGGCTTTGCTAGCTCTTCTTATATTGTTTATCGTCTCATGAGCAACACCCGTCTTATTAGCATCTAAAAAATAAAAAATAATAATACAAAACAATACATGACTAATTAATAATAGAGTGGTTTATTGGGTCAAATGTTGGCTATTTTTGACCTTATAAAAGACCTTTAAATATAACAAAACTTGAACAAAAAAGGCCCATATAATTTACATATTCTGTTTCATATTTATATAAATTGCTCTTACTAAGTTACTGTGTTAAGCTGATATGAAAATTATGTAGTTCATTTTTAGTAATCTGAAATTTAAAAGTTACAGGATACAGACACAAATATGCAAAATTAGCGAACTAGGAAGTTCACATCTATTGAATTAAAACCAAGCAGTGACCAAATTAGCACTCTTTGAATGCATATCATGTCAAATTGAGAAAAAACACTTTCTGCCCCTGGTTCGCACTTATTGGCTGTGAACCTAGGCTCAGCATAAAAAAGATGCAAAATTGCTCCAGCAAAATGTGTGGGCCCTCCATCTTTGTCCCAGTTCGGTGTGCTGCCTCATTTAATGTGCTAAGATGGCGACATACATTACTCACAGTAGACAATCTCGTGCATCTAGTCTAATTCACTGCCACACGTCTAATTAAGAAAGAAAAGAAAGAGACACATTTCTGAGTCATGTCTCTCATTCATGGAAACTTTTTTTTCCAAAGTCCAAACAGTCAATCCGAACCACTCAATATGATCTCCATATCAAAGTGTACTTGAATGCTAAATTTTATATTCTTTAGCATGTTTTCACTATATTTTAAGATAGTTAGAAAATCATTTGATCTTAAGATTCTCGTCCATACAAGTATGATATTCTACCTATCTAAGAAAAATAGTAACAAAATTCCAAAAAAAATGTAAAATTGGGCCTCCATGTACATTTTCATATGAATTATATGTAAAACGGTTCAAAGATATGAATCCATGGATCCATATTACGGAGCGACGTGCTCTATGCATAGTTTCATAGCCTCACTCTTGATACAGTGCATAATATTGATAAACCATATCGATAAAATGGATAACAAAGTAGGGAACTTGGTTTGTGACCAATAAATGCATACAGGGGCACACATGTGGAAACTTTCTAATAAGCTAATTTTGCAAATTTGTGTTCCTGTGCTCTTAACTTCTAAATTTCAGATTTATGAAGAAGAAAAAAATGTGAAACATATGCCCCTTAAAAACTTTGGCTTATCTTGATCTCTCAGCTTTGGTTCTTCTGCGTTCATTACAAATGACCAATAAAATGTCATGTCCTCTACTGGAAAAAGAAAATAGGGTTTGTGAGAAAATATTACTTACTGTCAAGTGCCTTGCGATATGCCTGAAGAACAGCTCTTCCCAAAATTCCAGAGCCAATAACAATCAAATTTGCAATAATTTTAGCTGCCTACAAAACAGAAGTTTTAATAAAAAGAAAATTACGTGAAATCCATAATGGAATCATCAACTCGGGAGATATTGATAATAAAAAATAGAGATCATTTGAATTTTAATTCCTTAGTTTATATGCACTATTTCACAAATTTAACAATGATTTCTTAAATAGAACCTAAAAATCAAATCAGTGAAAGGTAATAAATAAAACAACCTCAATTGTTCCATCCAGTTTCATTACAAACCAGAAGCATATGGTGGTACCAAATTTGATAAAATATATCCTTATTTAATAAATACACAATAGAACCTCGGTAATGGGGCAATAAAAATAACCATGCCATATTATCAGATAATTCGAAAAATACTATCAATTTACCCCGGATAGCCAGATTAATCAAGGTGCTAACCCAACTCGTATCAAACCAATAAAGTACTAATCAAACGAACTCGCAAATAAAAAAGTTGATCAATTAAATGAAATCAAGAAGAGAACTAACCATGTTTTCTTTCCGCTAGTCTAGCGATCGTATTAAAGAGCTTCTGATTAACATGAAAAAAGAATCGCGCTTTTCTTCGAGAATGTTTTTGTTCGCCACGGTTAACAATTTTTCTAGACAGAGAGAAGAAGATTCCAGAAGAAATGGTAAGATGATTAAAAAGAAACCGATGTAGAACAGTTGGGCCAATTTAGTTCAAGAGGAAAGACTTGTTGGCCCAATTTCTCAAACGGGATTTCGCCGGGATATAGATACAAAGCCCAAAGTCGGAATGATTAAACCGCTCGTTTAGCCCCACAAGTTATTCAAACCTCCGCTGGTTCCCTGCAACATTAAACTTATTTTTGTGTTTTTGGATAGGGCCCACCACAGTAGCTTTCTACTGGAGCTCTTACCCAGCACCAGCACTATTGCACGGGCCTGGCTCAACCCAATTGTGCAATACAAATTTAGGGTCTGTTCAGAGTGTTACTGTACGCATGGGAAAAAAAAATTTACTCAGACTGAATTTTTTTTTCCACGAGTACAGTAAAAATCAGTTCACAAACTTTGCAATCCCATTTCCATTCCCTTTCCCTTTCCCCTCCATCGGCCGAAAAGACCCTTAGGGCCTGTTTGGCTGCAATCCCGCGTGTTACTGTGCGTGTGGGAAAATTTTTTTACTCAGACTGAATTTTTTTTTTCCACGAGCACAGTAAAAGTCAGCTCACAAATTTTGCAATCCCATTCCCATTCCCTTTCCCCTCCATCGGCCGAACAGGTCCTTATAGATTAGGAAAAATTGTTTTTATGCCACTCTAAAACATGAAAATTAGAAAATTGCCACCTCAAAATATTAAATTAGTTAGGCAAATGCTTCTATGGACATAAGGACCTATTTGTAAAATGAACATATTTTTATTTTCAAAGTTCAAACAGTCGATCCGAACCGTTCATCTTGTTCTCCATATTAATATGTGCTTGGAGACCAAATTTTACATTTTTCTGAATTTTTTTACTATTTATTAAGATGGGTACAAAAAATATCAAATTCAGACCATTGAATTTTGTACCCATCTTAATAAATAGTAAAAAAAATCAGAAAAATGTAAAATTTGGTCGCCAAGCACATATTAATATGGAGAACAAGATGAACGGTTCGGATCGACTGTTTCAACTTTGAAAATAAAAATATGTTCATTTTACAAATAGGTCCTTATGTCCATAGAAGCATCACTCAGTTAGTTATTTGCTACTCTAAAATCATTAAATTTATGAATTTACCATAATTATACATCTAATATACATATTTAATTAAAATTATTCTGAAAAATATTGTATAAGAAATGTATTTTGATATTTTCAAAATTACTCTTTTTCACCCTTCTTCCTCTCTTTCTCTTGAAACAGAGAACGCGTTGCAAAATTCGTCGGTTGCAACCCCTCACCTCTGGCCGGTGCACCAGAGCCCGCTCTATCCATTAAATCCCAATTTAATGGTACATCGGTGAAAAACTCTGGATGTGCCCGGCTGTAGAATTCAGCATTTATAGCAGACCCACACCAAGTACACGTGTTTGTGCATTCGGCACACCTTCTTCGGAGGCAAATGGCTGAGCTGGCAAGAAATAGAAATTCGTCTGGGGCCCACCTCGTTCCAGGAGCAAGACGTGACGACCCCCTCCTGACAATGTAGCAAATTGCGCCAAATTGATTAATTAACTTCACGAAAAACTAAGCATATAAGAAGAAAAGATGAAAAGATGCAAACTTTATTTACAAGCTGTGTCATTGAGTTAAATTGACCCAATCCATTAAAATTTGACTAACTTAAGAAATAAGAAAATAGCTGTGGCGGTGTGAAAGAGAAAGAGAGGAAGAAGGGTGGAAGAGAGTAATTTTGGAAATATCAAAATACGTTTGTTATACAATATTTTTCAGAATAATTTTAATCAAATATGTATATTAGATGTATAATTGTGACAATTTTATAAATTTAATGATTTTAGAGTGGCAAATAACTAATTTCATGTTTTGGAGTGGCAATTTTCTAATTTTCATGTTTTGGAGTGGCATAAAAACAATTTTCCCTATAGATTAAGACTTAGGTGCTATTGATGGCATAAGATATTTCATGCTACGGTTTTAAAAATTTATTGTATAAATTTTAAACTTCGATCTAAGTAATTCAATAAATTGGTTATATAATGAATTTGTAGAATACTAATTTTTACTATTTTTGAATTTTTGTTTTCTATTTTTTTATAATTTATGAAAGATGACAAGCCTAAAAACATTAGCAATTTTCTTTCATTTTAAGTCATTTTCTACCATCTTTTATAAATAATAAAAAATAGTAAAAAAAAAAATAAAAATAGTAAAAATTAGTATTTTACAAGTTCGTTATATAATCAATTTACTGAGCTACTTAGATCGAAGCTTGAAGTTTATACGATAAGTTTTTGAAGTCGTAGCACGAAAAACCTTATGCTATCCATAGCATCTAAGTCTTATTTAGATAATATAATATAATCCTCTATGAATTATGATACAGTAATTTTACAGAATTATAGTGTTTAGGAGCAAAACAAAATTCATATGCTACTAAAAAGATGAATAAAAGAGCGGTGCCTTATTGGTGGGAAAAGCGATGCGCAAAGGGGCAACTTAAAAAAAGAAAGAAAAATATCATGGCGACCTCTGCCACACTTCTCTCATCGTGCTGAGTGTCGGACTAAAATAACGGACGAGTGTTTTCTTCTCTTTGGCAACAGAAGAATGAGTGGTCACTCGTTTGTACACAGTAGATATACCTTCCGTTCTTGATATGTTAGTTGTGTGTTATCGTTTATACCGGTGTTTTTTTTCTTCTTCACCAATTGTTGCTCTTTTTCTTTTTGTAATGTTTGGCTGGCTCTTGACTCTAGTCCTGATTCGGCTCTTCATCCTCTTCTCTTGGTGATATCATATTGAGGTTTGTTTGTCCTGATCCAGTTGATTCAGTTCTCCATTGAAAGCTCTTAGTGGTGGTTGTTTAGGTCCAGTTTGATTCAGTGCCTTCTTTGTTGCACATACATCTGAGCGGTGTCGACTTTGGAAAGTAAAAGATACTTCATTCACGGGAAGGGTTCGATACGGTAAAGTCTCCCAACGTGGATAGGATAAAATATGCGCACAAAGAAACCAATCGCTAGACTCCTATCATTACAATCAAGCAAGAATAATCAATTTTGTATCCACATAATGCATATACCCTTGTACGTTTTTAGTTTTTTTTATAGTTGAATGCTTTCAAAAATACTTGCTGTCCAATATTATATCTCAATTTAATATTTTGATAGTACATATTGTAAATACTAAGATATAACTTTTTTGATGTACTACTCTTATGTGCTTAACTGTTGATTTGGTCTGATAGCAACTCTTCCCTTTCTAAACCATAATGTTAACCTCACATCAAGTTAACAGAGATTGATATTGGTTTAGCAATTTCAAGAGTAGGTAAGAAACTTGACTGCATATGCAAAAGTAGCTATATTTTTTGTTTCACTGGTATCAATTTGTTACAAAAATTGTGTTGAAACTAACTAATCAGATATTAAATAAAAATAATTAATAATTCAAACTCATTAACTAATCGGGTCTAGAATTTGTTTGGTTATCTTGTTTGTTAGACTCCAATTTAACCAAGTTCTTGTTTAGATTGGCTAATTTTTATGCTCTTCTTTTCTATCAGAGGGTGTGGGACTGTGGGTAGTCTTAAGTTTAATTTTGAGTAAATTGAATTTGGTCCTTGATTAATTTTTTTTTTTTTTGAAAAGCTTGGTAGAAGCTACCAGCCTATATAAAAAAGAAAATTAAAAAAGAAAATTAAAAAAAAAAATTATCCCATTCACCATGCAATTCATGCACGTGAACAATACCCAACATCAATGCAATTTATGAAGGTTCAAGCACATGCCTCACTCCTCTGTTGCCCCCTCTACAGAATTTCAACCAAAGCTCTGCTTCATCCTTAATCCTTTTGCACAACAGTTCTGCCAACAGATCCGCACCTCTGAATATTTTCTCGTTGCGTTGTTTCCACAGAAACCAAATCGTACATAGGAATCGTGTTGCCCAAACTTTCTTAGACATGCCGGGTAGAAAGCTAGCGCATCTGATTGAGTTGTCCCATATTTGCTCCATCGAAACACCACTTCTCATCAATCGAAAGCCAAACAGTGCATTCATGCTTCTCCAAACGCTTTGTGCATAGCAACAATTAAATAAAAGATGAACAGCATCCTCCCATCCACATGTATCGCATAAATGGCATCTCATGTCACAGATAATTCCCCTTACCTCCATCACATCATGTGTTAGAATCTTCTCTCTAATCACCAATAAGGCAAAGACTTTAACCTTCAAAGGAGCATAGCATTTCCAAATTAGGTTGTATTTCCATTTCACCTTGCCACCCGATATCATAGTTTTGTAAAAAGAATTGGCCGAGTACAATCCCGATGTTGTCCATCGCCAATTAAGCTTATCGACCTGTTGTGAAAGAAGAACCCTGTTTGGATTCATACCTGGTGCGATTTCATCTAGTCTCTGCATTGCTTCACATAGAGATATTGATTGGAATCGTGGCCTTGGCAAACCGTCCTTTGCCTTTCTAATCGGCTCCTCATCCCAATTATCGTACCAGTACGATATGGTTTCGCCGTCACCTATCTCCCATCTGGAGCTCCAATGAAAGAAGGATTTAATCTTGATGAGATAATGCCAAAAGAAAGAGCCGTAATTGACCCATATCAAGGTATTACCTGTATGAACTATAGTCCTTATTCTGATTGCTATGACTGACCATAGTCCTTCCCTGTTTGTATATGGCTTCATCCACCACCTCAATAATAGTGACAAATTTCTAAGCTCTAAATCTGGAATACCCAAACCTCCTAAACTTTTGGGTAGGCAAATAGTCTGCCAATTCAACAGAGGCATGCTTGTACCATCAGTTTTGCCCCACAAGAATTTCCGACAAATCTGATTAATTCGGTTAAGCACCCATTTTGGTAAAGGAAACGAGATCATGAAATAAATCGGAATTGAAGCCAAAACTGACTTCACCAACTGGACACGACCTCCTCTAGAGATCAATTTTGCCTTCCAACCATCTAATCTGTGTTGCAGCTTTTCAAGGAGAGGCCAATAATCACTTCTTACCGGCTTGTTTATCGTAAGAGGCATACCGAGGTAGATGACCGGTAGTTGTGTTTGCTTGCATCCAAAAACAATATGTATTGTATTAATCTCAACACTCGTTAGGTTCAAAGGAACAAAAGAGCTTTTGGAGAAATTAATTTCCAAACCAGAAATCTTTGTGAATAGCCTCAAGATGATCTTGATTGAGATTAATGTAGTTAAATCTGCTTTAGCAATGATAGCGGTGTCATCCGCATATTGTAAGGCCAAAACAGATTCACTCAATTTGTTCGAGATTGGTTCAGAAAGTAAGCCATCTGCAGCAACAATCATTCTTTGCAGTACATCAACCGCAATAATGAAAAGCATCGGCGACAAAGGGTCACCTTGTCGCAACCCTTTTTTATGGCAAAAAAATTCAGATGTTTCACCATTTAAGACAATTCTCGATGAAGCAGTTACAAAGAGATGCCTAATCCAACCGACCCATTTATCTGGGAATCCTCTTATTTGCAAAACTTTGATCAAAAAATCCCAATTAATTGAATCAAAAGCTTTGGCAAAATCAATTTTAAAGAACACTGCCGGCCATTTACCCTTGCTAATATGATGCAAAATCTCTCTAGTTGCTACAAAATTTTCAGATATCTGTCGTCCCCTAACAAAAGCTGTTTGATTAATTGAAACCAGATCCGAAAGGTATCGAGCAAGCCTCGTAGATAGCAATTTTGAGATAATTTTCGGTATCAAATTGATAATAGAAATGGGTCGAAAATCCTTCACCTCAACAGGTGACTCAACCTTTGGAATCATCACAATATTCGCTCTGTTTAAGCTTGATAAATCGGTAGTTCCCTCATGGAAACCTTGAACAACCGAAATAATATCCCCTTTAATATATTCCCAATATAGCTGTGCAAACTCATTTGGAACCCCATCCGGACCGGATGCTTTGTTCTTCGCTAAGTTTAAAACTGTCAACCGAATTTCTCTCTCAGTGAAAGGTGCATCAAGACTAGACAAATCAATAGGATTAGGATACAAAGCCTCACAATTGAAATCAAATGTAGCATTTTCGGTTCCCAACAAATTTTTCATATTGTTATAAAAAATTAGTTGGATGGAATCCTTATCTGTTACCGTAGTGTTTTCATGTTGGATTGATAGCACCGCATTCCTTCTTAATCTAGATGAAGCATAGGCGTGAAAAAACCTCGTATTATTGTCACCTTGTGATAGCCATTTACAACGTGCTCGTTGCATCCATCTCATCTCTATCAGTGTTGCTAGTTTAAAAGCCCGTTGCCTCATCAATTGCCGCAAGCCAAATTCCCTTCTATCAAGCGGTCGCTTTTCTTCAATCTGATCAAAAAGAGAGATGGCATTTCGACAACCCTCAAGCTGTTGATTAAGTTGGCCATGATTTGATCGGTGCCACTGACGCAACTCACTTTGCAGCCCCTCAAGTTTTGAAGCAAATATTTGTGAATTAGATAGCTCAAGTTGGCAATCAGCTTACTGCCACTTATTCTTAATGATAGATGTTACCTCATCAAATTGGAACAAAAAATTCTCCATGCGCATAGGTTGTTTAATTGAGTTGGTATGTTTGCAAGTGAGTAAAAGAGGGGCATGGTCCGAAACAGTGACCTCCAAAGCCGTGAGGGTAATGGAAGGGAAGTTTGAATTCCAATCTGAAGAAGTTAGGATACGGTCAATTTTTGAAAAGGTTGGAAGCACCCTTTTATTTGACCATGTGAAGCTCCGATTTTTGAGGGAGTTATCCTCTAGTGCCAAGTCGAAAATTAGATCATTGAAGGAGGTCATGAAACCAAAGCCCCGTATATCACTGGACCGATCAATGAGCCATCTAACCAAGTTGAAATCCCCTGCAAGAATCCATGGATGTCTCACAAAAGATCCCAGCCGCCGGATTTCATTAATAAAATCCATTTTTTCTCCATCCTCACATGGGCCATACACGTTTGTCACCAAAAAAAACCTGTCCCGAACTGTGTTGCCGAAGTAGAGCTGAAACTGAATGCTGAGTAGCCCATGAAGACACGAGATCATAACTGCGCTTCCAAGCAATTAGACATCCTCCCGATGAATGAAGTGCATGTATATATGCACAATTCCTATCAAAATATGAAGGAAGAACACTACCCAAATAATTGAAATCTATTTTGTTTAATTTAGTCTCTTGTAATAAAATTACATCACATCTTGAGGATCTAATAGTATTCCTCACAACCAAACATTTCTCAAAATTTCCCAACCCCCTACAATTCCATGATAATAATTTAATCTTTTTAATATTCATTAAAACAATAGAGACAACGTTACAAACTCAAAACAGAGACAACAACAGTATTAAACCGAGTCAGACCCAAGGTCATCATCTGAATCCGGGTCAAAACGTGTGTCTATCATTTCCAACTCAGGGTTGTACATGTCCATCTCTTCATTGTTTATAGCTCTTCTTTCCTCATTATCATCTCTTAAGACCATCTCAACATCACTAGGCTTAAAGCCGGCCACCTGAGCCAACCTGGAGCAGTGATTGTAGTCAACGCGAACCTCAAAGAAACCATCTGCAGTCTTAGATAGCTTTGCTTGTTGCTGTTGCTTTGGCTGAACTTGCTTTTTAGAACTCAGCGGCTTAGATGTACCAGCAGCCTCCAACATTTGATTTTTCCTTTTAAGCCTGGTTGATGCTTTTGGGAGATGAGAATTTTTAATCGGGCCCATAGAGGAGGAGGCCCCTTGGTTACGGCCCAGTAGCCTAATTTTTGGTTGAACTTGAGATGCCAGCTTCCTCTGAGGGACGACTCCCTTTTTTTTAGCAAGTTTTGCAGGGTTGGAAGGGTTGAGTGCGGGCCCACCAACTTGAGTAACGGACATATTTTTTGGAGGAGGGTTAATTGCCGAATTAGGAATGGAAACAATATCTTTAAGGGTATCTGCTGGCCCGGTTTTTGTTATGGAATGATTTTGATTTTGATGCAGATTTTGTGGGGAATTGAAATCAGGAGCGTTTCCACTGTTTGAGAAGGAAATGATAACAGGTGAAGATTCACCTTGCCTATGATTGATTTGTGAATCTGTTTGAAATTCAAGATTATTATTTCCATGAAACGAGTTGGTTAACTGATTAGAATGACCCGCTTCATGAGTTGGCCTTGTAAGGATGACTAATTGTTGTTGAGAAGGGCTGTTGCCAACTAACACCTTCGGCCCTGGATCTTGTGTGGCACCTTGCTGTTGCGTTTGTGTAACACCATGCATTCCACCATTGAATTCCATGCTTGTTGAACTGCCGGCCAGCGCCATCTTGATGCCTTCCGGCAAGGTATCAAAGTCCAGCCCTTTACATATCTCTCGCAAATCACTCCGGGATGTTGGAATTAATTCATCTTCGGCGACTCTCACCGTGCTCTTGTAACTGTCGCTAAATGTTTCGACTGGTGGAGGCCTAAACATTGGTGGTGGTTTTGGCATCTCATCCGCCTTGTACAAAGCAGAGTGCTTCCAAGTTATTGGATTCACCCTTACGAAAGTTTTCATTCCCCCCACCACATAAGCCACCTTGTGAGGAATCTTCCCCAAATCATCAGTAGCAATGACGACCGTCCAACATGATAGATCCTCCCGTTTTTTCTGCTCCACTGAGCCCAAGAAAATCCCAAAAGTGCTTGTTGCGCGAATGACCGAGTTCTCGCGATACAAGTATGGAGGGATTCCTAACAAGTCGATAAGCACCTTGAACTTTGGAACCAAGACTTGAGCATTGTCTATGGGGCTCCAAATACTTAGCGTGATTCCCAAGTGCCAAATATGATATGGCATAGCCTCAATAAAAACTTCCGGTGCTAACCCTTTAGGGAGTAGGATTAGAAACCGAGAACTTGATAAATTGCTAATAGATAACTCCTCCTTCTTAACCAGATTTGTTTTTTCAGCAAACTGAGCAACCTGGTCTATAGAGGGCTCAACTTCCCAGTGATGTGTCTCTAAAACCACAGCCCCTTGTAGCTTTTCGAGTTCCACATAGTAGTCTTCATCTTTCTCAATGTAGCAATATGCTACTTCCGGCCTACCGTCCGGTAAAGGTTTTGTTACAAGTGGTTCAAAGAGAAAATCGTCAAAGGCGGGCTCACCCCTCAAAAGCTTTGGTTTCTGCACATCTTTCTTGGCAGGAACGAATGGTGGAGCAGCTGGGTTAAGGACCTCTTTCGCGCAGAACGTCCCGACGTGTCCCGTTCCCCAACAACGACCACATCTCTTAGGGTTCCTACAAACTGCCGATGTATGGCCGGTTTTGCAACATTTAAAGCATCGGTTTCTCCATTCAGGGAAGTGTGGTGAGGGTGGGAAGCGCAGCGTGGTTGGACTATGTGGTGAAACGTAAAAGTTTGTGGGTTTAGGTGATGTCGGTGATGAAGGCCGGGTGGAGTTTGGTGTGATAGAGTTGTTGCTAGGCTGGAATGCAGTAGGGTTTTTTGAATAAGAGGTGGAGCGGCCAAGCACAGCGGCATAGGAAAGGGTGGTAGAATATGGTTGGTAGGGCTTGGTTGTGTTGGTTGCTGCTAGTGACGAACTCCAATGCTTGGGGTAGGGTTTGCGGCGGGTGACAAGGGTCCAGGAGGATTCGCCATTGGAGTCGCCAGAAGCCATTGTGTTTTTGTCTTTTCTTTACTTTTTGGATTTTCTCTTGCTGTCGTCATATGATGGGCTATAATACAAAATAGAAACAAATGCAATTGGTGGGCTGATACTGAATTGTAAATTCTAAGATATAAATTACCCTTTTCAGCAAGTAATTTATGCAGCTCATCATTTATCAATGTATGCTTGAGGTATAAGAAAGGGAAAAACAACAATTCGTGGTATTTTCGAAATAAAAAACTAAAGTAAAAAATAATAAAATTTGACCTTGTGATGGAATATTTTATGAAGGAAAACTTAATTAGACCCTTCTTCGAAGTCTTATTTATTTATTTAAAAATATCCTAGGTTACTATAATAAATCGCTTTATCTTAGTTATAATCAATTAAATGTTAATTTAAATTTAGTAATTATTAAACGAACTAATGAGATCAATAATACAACAGCTTGAGATTTATAACTTTATAATTATAAAAAATAAGAAAAAACTGTGCTATTAACAGAAAATAGTTAAATTTATCGGTAATTCATATATGTCAACCAATCATATAGTTATATGTTACTCAAAAAGTCATATTTCTGATATTAACTTTTTTTTTGTTGCTGACACATTTAATAGATAAGAAATTTGAATTGTCGTTTTTTTTTTTTAAAGCTTTGCAGAAACTGCAAAGCCGTAATTGAAATCAAACTCTCGATCTTTAGATAACTGACCATCCTAAGACTTTTTTATTCTAACCAACTGTGTTATCTCCACTTTCAACATTATATTAATCGCCAAGAAACACAACTGATCAAACATATCGAGGAGGTTCGCACAACAAAATAGTCACTTATTCAATTATAATATTTTTGGAAATTTTGAACATTGCATGATTGACAATATACACAGAATTAATAATTAGTTATACATTCTTAACATTTAGCTAAATATTATTAAAATGAATTAGCTACGTAATATGTAAAAAATAATCAGGTTCAGAAGTAGATAGTTGAATTTAACTAGCTACAATCTAAATCCACTGAATTTTTTTGCAAGATTTCATCTATATTAGTCTTTCTATTATGTTATGCATGCTCATATATTAGTCAAGAAAATAGTTCTAATTTAACAAAAAGTGGATCAAATAATAACACAAATAGAAAAGTACAAAATTAATATTACAAACAAGTCTCTGAATTTCAACAGTTCCTACTGGTACCAACTTGGTACCAGTGTCACAAGATTAATAAAACATTTTTAAGCAATTTTGAAGCATGTCAATAACACAAATGGACTAGTACTAGTTGGTACCAATATCAATACTACTCTAACAATAAAGCTCAAAGAACTATAAACTTAGAAACTTATAATAATGTAAAAGTAAAATATACTTTTAATGATGAGAAAGTTAGGAAATGTTTTTGCAAAAATAAATAAATATATAAATAAACATCAATAAAATATGGAATAAACGTACTAAAATCAACTTATCGGCTCAGAACACAAGAGACTAATTGATACATTCACAAGTGTTCAACCATATCGAAATTGTTCTCTGAACATTCCTTTTTTTACCGGCTACTACTATTATACAATCGTCAGGCAATAACACAACTTTGAAATGCCTATTTGATTTGTTCTTGGACTAAAATAGCTCTACGAAATTGATCCAAATTGGCAAATAGTTAAAATTGATTTCCTCCAATATTTTATTTTATTTTATAAATTAGTTTAGCTAAATGAAAAATAATCTTTACTTTATAGCTTTTATCTTTCTGTGTGTACTTCATAACTAATATATTATGGAGGTACAGTTGATGACTTTATATTAGATATAAAAAAAAAATTATACAGATTTCATCCGCAGTGCATTCATAAAAAAATTGCTATAAATTTTGTTAGAGGAACGTTTCAGGTACACAATTGAAACTCAGTATTCTCTATATATAATGAAATATTTTTAGAGTTGCAGCGAGTACTGCTGGGATGTAAAAAAAATGCCTGAATTTTGGTCCATGGAGATTCAAAATAATTATCTAATTATCAAGGTGAGGTGATACTTCTTGCCACATAAAAAAAATGAATTTCTTTCTTTTTTCCACTCACAGTTCACAAAGACCTCATGTAGCCTTGGTACTTTTAGCATGCATCTTCACTGGAAAAATAACAGATCACAACATATCCATTTCAAAACTAGAACCCAAGTAAGAACTATATAGTAGAGATACCTAGAACTTGATAGATATACTAATTAATAAAATTAGGTACAGGAAACTAAATTCTTGCAAATATATGATATGCTATGAGTTTATTTTCCTCCAATGTTATATTTTCACTAGCTTGGTGAAATTTTATTTATTTATTTTTTCTATATTTGATTTATTTTATTATTTTTAATTCCAGTAACCAATTTTTTTGAGTTTGGAAATTGAGAATCAGATAAAATAAAACCACTATTCGTAGAGATTAGAGAATGATGGTTTAATTTTCTCTAATAACTTATTTTAAATGCTCAATCTTTTGGTGATCTTTATATTGTCGAATGTCAGTAAAGAATGATTCGGTAGAGATTGTTTGGCACCACAAAAAAAAAATGTCGTTTTTCTCAAATGTTGCGATGTCTATTGGTTCCAATCATCCCAAAATAAAATTATTGAAATTTTTTTTCTATTTTTTTAAATGTATTTTGCTTCAATTTGTGCCAATGAGTCTGGCCATAACAGAAATTTACCTAGTAGAAATATAGAATAAAACCTGTTTGATTTGGTTATTCATTATATCTGTCATATCTTTCGACGATTTAATACAGGCTAAAAAATATTATTGCTTATATATAATAATTTGGGTTGATAATGGCAACCAAAATGTCCTGTATATGATTAAAAAAAATGTTATCCTTCATGTAAATTATGAAATTTGAAATTTCGTTTCAAGATGATGGAACTGGTACAAGGTTGAGTTGAAGTATCATTTACATTTTAGTGTTTATTCATTTACAAGGAATTTACGGTTGCTTTACGAGTAAATGAAGTATAAAGAGAGAGAGAATTAAGACATATTAAATTAGTAATAGTAACCCCACAAATAAATTTCTATAAAACATCTTCAAATCAAATAAAATTTAAACATAAATATTAATTTTAAGAATTTAAAATTTTAAAGTAATAAAAAACAGCACGATCAACAAAATTTCTATAATAAATACAAACATATATTATCTTTTAAATAAGAATCGACATCATGAATAAATATGAGTCTTTCGATTATAAATTTATAATAAATAAAGTTGTTGATGATAAGATATGTGAAAACATTTAGAATTTAACTATTTGATCTAATGTCCATCAAAAATATAATTTATCTTCCTCTTTAATCTTTATCGGATTCTAAATTTGTATTGGGCCAGGAGAGGTCTTATTAAGGTCACCTGACTTCGGCCCATTAGTCTAGGCCCATATAATAGAAATGATCGCTGCTGTCTGAAACAATATAATGAGTATCAATGTATCATGATCATCATCATCACTTTAAAGAAAAAGAAATAATTTATAATGTAGGGCAACCTTTACATGTACAAAAATAAATGGACAGTGACAGTGATCTGAGATTGTAATATTGTCTGTAATTCTGTATGTGTATGTAACAACCTTTACATGTATAATGTAGGGCAACCTTTACTTTTGTATCGTGCTGTTTTTTATTACTTTAAAATTTTAAATTCTTAAAATTAATATTTTTGTTTAAATTTTATTTGATTTGAAGATGTTTTAGAGAAATTTATTTGTGGGGTTACTATTACTAATTTAATATGTCTTAATTCTCTATCTCTTTATACTTCATCTACTCGTAAAGCAACCGTAAATTCCTTGTAAATGAATAAACACTAAAATGTAAATGATACTTCAACTCAACCTAGTACCAGTTCCATCATCTTGAAACGAAATTTCAAATTTCATAATTTACATGAAGGATAACATTTTTTTTAATCATATACATTACAATATCTGTATGTGATAATTTAATGTTTTTTTTTAATCATGTACCAGTTCCAGAGTTTTTTTTAATCACTGTCACTTGTTAACATATCTGTGATAATTTAATGTTTACTCAAATATATATTACAATATTACATACACATACAGACATGTAATATATATTTGAGTAAACATTAAATTATCACAGATATGTTAACAAGTGACAGTGATCTGAGATCTCTGATATTTGCTCGCAATTCCAGTTTGATGCCTGTTGCCTGATACAGGAAATTTTAGATTTCATTTTCCATGTGATCAATCTGGTTAAGAAAAAAAGCTAACATTGTAGAAATATCTGATCTTATGATACATCGCACTACTGTAAGCATAAGCATGAGATATAACTAACCACTATTATAATTAAAATTCAAATACAAAAGTAGTTAGATAACTATAGTAATTGAAGGAAACTGGAGTTATACAAACTTTGTAGGTACTAAAGTGAAAAATTTACAAAACAGAGAATAAATCACCCATGAGACAGCTTTTCCACTACCATGCTCTAATTAAGATACATTTGACATTTTTTTTTTTTCATGTTGAAATTAATTAAGCTACTGACTACAATATCCCTTAAAAAGGTGCATCTGAACTAGGAGGAATATTAATTTATCTATTGTTTCTCAAATTTGAATTTTAAAAGCTCCTCCTTGGCCGATCCACATCCCAATTTAGCTTTGATACAACTCTGTCATGATATGGCATGTACTCCTACAAAAAGAAAAAAAATAAAGAAAGAAAGGTTATTACAAGAAGTGAAAAATCAATAAATAGCAAGTAAATGATTTTATTGAATTTAAATGGTTACCTCCAGTTTCTCCATTAGCTCCGTTGCGGTTGGTGCTAACACAAGGATATGACGTGCGCTAGTGTTGATAAAACCTTCTTCTACGGCTTTGTCGATGAATGTCAATAATGAGTTGTAATAGCCATCTACATTTAGCAATCCAACCTACGTATTTTCATAAATAAGTTAGACAAAACAATTAAATAATAGTATATATTGATCCATCAGGCAAATGCTGTTTTAGCAACCAATTCAGTTCATTCAATTGCCTTGCTATTAAAGGTGGTTTGATTTTGGGTCGGGACCGGTATCGTTCAGGCAGTACCCGAAACAAAATGCAAAGTTATGGAAGTACCGGTTTGTTGTGGATGCCAAGTTGAGCCCAAGTAATTACTTCAAGCAATTCCTCCAGAGTTCCATACCCCCCTACATGATACAAATAGTTATAAACTTGATCAAATAATTTCATGAAATTTATAGTTATATCATATTTTGGTGATTTATGGGGCATAAATGAAATTTACCCAAGAAGGAAATTTTTCACAAACCTGGTAAGGCAATAAAAGCATCAGATTGTCTAGCCATCTCAGCTTTCCTTTGGTGCATATCTGCAACTGGCATCACCTCCCCTACAGTGACTCCACTTATCTGTAAATGAAATTAATATAAATATCTGATGACCAAACAAATAAAGTCAAAACATGTACCACTTTTTGAAACCAAAAAGCATGAACAAGATAACCTTGGTGCGCCAATAATCTACAATTATGACTTATGAGTCACATATATAGGAGTTCATCTATTGGAATACAAAAGATAATTGCTACTTGACAACTTAAACTAACATTTGGTGGGGCATGCTTATTCATGATCTGATATTGTCTAGTTATATTGCACATACAGCACAAAGTGCACTCATTCATATATAGTCAATGAAACAAACATGTCAACAACCACATTTACAAAAGAGCAACATCTTTTGGAGGAGGATATACATTTCTCTTTTGTGTCCTACTTTATTTATATGTCATTATTACAACCATAATTTTTAGAAGATATATATTGAGAGCTGGTTCGGCTTCATGCTGCGCATCAGTCGGGTACTTTTTCATTTTGTGTCTATTTGTTATGCACTACATGAAATCCAAAATTGATCTGTGAATATCTTTACCCTAATTTTTATGTCTTTTATTAGGACCATTTTCATTTGTGCACATCAATTATTAAGTCCAAAGTACATTGCTTAATTTCTTTAACATTTTCTTAATTAGTTTTATAATTACAAATTCTCTGTTGTAACTTAATTTGTTAAATTAAATACAGACATGCATGTACATACCTCTCTGTGCATGAGTGTCTTGGGAATAACACTGCACATAAACAGAAAACAACAAAACAATTAAATAGGATGAACATCATGACATTTTTTTTTGGGATTCATATTTATATTTAAACTATGATTATATTTTAATGAAAAGTTTGTACATACCCAGTGACATGTCTGCCTCCATCATAGACAGCTTGAGAGACCAGACCCATTAATCCTATGCTTCCCCCTCCATACACCAAATCAATATTCCTTGAAACCTTTCACAAACGACAAAGGAAAAAAAAAAAAAGAAATTAATTTCAAGTTGCAAACAAAGAGGCAAACACCAGCTTTCTGCTTGTATATTTTTGGAAACCTCAAAGCATGTAAAAAAAGTAAGTTCACTGTAGTATATGTATTTTTTATGGACATTTTAAAGAAAAACAATGATTTAAAAAAAAAAAAAATTAGCTTTGATCTAATGGCTAAAGCACATAGTCTCTATGTAAGAGGTCATGGGTTCAAAACTCAAATAAATTTTTTTTGTTATTGTAATACCAAAGGTATTAAATAGTTGAATGGCTTAACCTCCAACCTTTACTCAAAAAAATTTCTAAAACAAAATAATATAACGATTTCAAGAAATGTAAAATTTTGTCTCAAGTATATTTTAATATAGAGATCATGTTAAACAACTCGGTTCAACTGTTTGAACTTTTAAAATGATGATATGAATCAGAAGTAAAGCAACCTCTTGTATAAAGAGATAATCTAAACAGATTTCTCTTGTGTAGAAGCAAATTTAATCGCTATCACCAATAGAATTAGCTAGATCATGTATTTATAGGTTTCTAGTTTGAAAATATATGTGCTATCTATCAAGAAAACCATATGAAACCATGTGAATATTTGGGAGGAATTAAATGAATTAAAAAAAGTGTGCATTGTATAAATCTGTACCAACTCATTGCCAAGTTCAATAGCAGCATCTTGATAGCTCTTCTTTCTTCCAGGGCTACTACCACAGAACACACAAATCCTCTTAAACCTAGACTCTATCATCTCTCTATCTCTCTCTGTGTGTCGAATTTTAGAAGAGACAAGCACACACACTTAAATAATTGAAGAGCAAAAGAACCCCCACTTCAGATCTAAATGAGCCTCTTGACAAATGTTGAGTGCTCCACAGATGTCCCTTTTTATAAGGCCTCAGAGGCGACGGGTTGCACGTGTGTAGTGTGCGAAACAGAGGAGTTTCCTATCTTATCTGTTAATTATTTACCCCAGTGCAAATTCATGCAAAGCATGTTTAGATATTATAGGAGCATATTTTTGGCTCCAAAAATGTTGCTAATTAAAATGCCATCAATGTAGTACATTTTTTTTAAATTAAGGACGATTCGTATGTCTTTATTTTCTATCCTTTCATTATAATTAAAAGAATTATCGTGTATAATTTATATTTTTTGTCTATAAGTATTTTAACTTTGTTTTTTTTTTAAATTGAGCACTTGAAAAATTAATTACATCTTCGAATTATTATATCGGTAATTTTTTTAAAACTCTTCGTACTAATAAAAATAAAAATAAAAAGACAACAACCGCATAGACTATATATATGGTCTTTTACTATAATGTTCATAGAAAATATGATATGAACTATATCTAATGATTTCATTTATTATTTTGATGTGAGATTTTCAGTTATTAAAATTTTAAATCATAATTTAGATATTAATAGTGAAAATATAAGAAATCTTTTTATATTTGTAACAAACAATATATCTTTTATGTAGCATAAAGTATACTTACAAATTTAGTATTTAATTTAAAATGATTGTATGTTATCAATAACACCAGTTCATCATTCGAAGGGAGAGATGTACAAGAATTTTGACATCATGTGTTCTAGCTGATGAGGTGTTTCGGCAATTGAAATATTTTGTCATGACTAGTCATGTTGGCTATGTTTGATTGTGGTGTAAGACATGGAGTAAACTCTTTACTCCACACTTAAGGAGTCAAACGAGGAGTAAGATGGAGTAAGAAGTGAGTTAATCCGGATTAAGTTACTCCACCTCTTTAGGTGGATTAACTTACTCCACACTTAATCAACTTGCAGGACCCACTATCATAGATTTTAGTTCATTTTCCAATATCTTACTCCTCCATATAGATTAATTTAATCCATAACATAAACTACCAAACAAGGTGTAAAGTATGAGGAGTTAGATGGAGTAAGTAATTTAATCATCATTAACTTTACTCTACAACCAAACATGACTGTTGTGATTTGGGTTATGTATTGTGCACTGCTGTGACCAAATTAATTTTTTGTGTGCCATGCAGTGACCAAATTTGGAATGATGTTCACGGCATGTTATTAGTCACACCGTGACCACACTTGACCGGTCACGTTTAGTCACATTTAACTATTTTTTCGTAAATTAAGTTAGTTTATTCAAGATTTATTATTCGGTTAAGATCTAGCAGTTCTAATCACACGTAAACTCACGTGACTATGTGATATGTCATATTGTACCGTGTCAATTTACTGAAAGATGGTCATATCACACAAATAATCACAGTACATGTAAGACATGTGCTTCGTATCCGTGACAAAATTAATGATAAAGTGATTTTTTTTTATTGTCCTTAGATAGAGGTAAAACAATAAAAACATTTGAACCAACAAAACACACAAACACTCGGAGCAATTGAGACACAGGGGGATAGAGAGAGAAGGGTAGACAAATCGTGTGGGGGACCACAGCTTGAAGAAACCATGAAAGGATCTCCCTGTTTTTTTCCAAGCAATTTAAGTTTTTATCCCAACATACTTTTAAGGTGTTTAAGAATTACCAACAATTTTTTATATATATCAGTGTTTATCCTCTGACTTCATAATATACTAATTTTCATTGTCGTTTCTACAATTATGTCTCTCGACCAGGTCTGTTCGCCTGTAGCAAACAAAGAAATAGTATTTTTTTCTATTTCGCATACGTTACATCAATTAATCTCTCTTAAATGTCCCCTACTGTATTTTTCTTAAAGAAGAAAATTATAAAAATAATTTGATCATCTAATCAACTAACGACAATATTTTATATTTAGCCATGCTTAATTCTCACTGAATATCGTAATAGATGTATAATATTTCCTAATTATTTTTACTTTAACTTTTTAGTGCGTGTGTGTAACTTTAGGGTTTGTTCGGCTAGAGATGAAAAGTTACTATTCACGTGGGAAAAAAAAAATTCACTCAGAGTGAATTTTTTTTTTCCCTTGTGAACAGTAAAAACTAGTTCAAAATTTTTTCTTTCCCTAGCCCATTCCCCTACCTATTGATGAGCCGAACAGGCCCTTATAATGTTAGTGGAGTGGTGATCATAGAAAAACAAACATATACAAGAATAAAACTATTAATGACATAGAAGGCACCAATGATTTGAATTTTTCACAAGGATTGTAATATTAAATTATGAATGACTAAACGCTGTAGAAAGCACCAATGATTTGAATTATTAATGATAAAACGTAGCAGTGACAATTTATAACACAAATTATTGGGTTACCTAAGTATCGTCATCCTCCATTAAATCTAATCCGGATAAAGATTTTAACAGAGCAATTTTAGCACACGGTCTATAGAATCAAAATAGTGTTGTATATAGTTCATACGTTGCATGCAGTCAAAACTGCTCTGTTAAAATCTTTACCCTCCAATCCCAATTTTTATTGAAGATATAGTGCCCTTTCTTTGTCCGAAGTACTGATTTCTGTTGGTCAATCCTTGCTTTAGAATCAAAATATATTAATACAATGATAGTTCAAAATTTTTATTAGATTAAGTACTTTTACTCGTTCTAGATGCAAAAGCCCCAGAAAAGCTCTCTGCTTGTGCAAAGAAATAAGTTTTTTTGTCTATCATAACAATGGATATTAAATTAACAAAGCACTCTTATCAAAGTTTGTGCTAATAATGAAAACATAGACAGAAGCAAATATTTTGCCTCTTGTCAGTCAAGCAAACATAAATAAGAGTTAACAGGCGACATAGAGGAATGCCCAATGATCAAGGAGCACTTAAGTACATCTATTATATAAAAAAAGGAAAAAAAAAATGAAGAAAGAAAGAGCAACAAACATTTCCCAATTAATCAATTCTATATACCTCATCATATCTATGCCTCCTCTTTGTCCAAACAAAAGGGGACAGCTCTATTTTAATTCCCAGTCTCTCACCCTTTTCTTCTATCAGCCCTTGCACCGCCTGGACATTTTTCAGGTGAGCAACCATACAGTTTATTTGTAAATCATTGAACTCTGAGATATTGTTCTTCACTTGAAAATGGTTAATTTTGACAATTTTAATGATATTTTTTTAATAATTTGAATAAAGTGAAAATAAAAGAATTATAATTTTTTTTTGGACATGTAGATGGTATAACATAGATTTTAAAAAAAGACTATAAGATAACACAAGTTTATAAATTGAGTTTTGATTTTCTCGACTTTTGAGTATTGAAATATTTAACATAATAGAGAATATTTAAGGCTGAAATTGATATTTTTTTTTCTTAAAGTTCATGAAGTCGTATTTCAAGGGATTGCTAAAGAAAACATTATTCTGATTCGTCCGTAAAGAGAAAAATTCTTAAAGATAACCTAGAAAATAATTTCTATTGTCAGTTTAAATATGAGGAGTAATTGATAGTTGTCCGTTGATTTTATTCTAATTTATTATAGAAGTAATACCATTTTTAATTAAATTTAGTTATAAAAAAGTGTGCATGTTGAAAATCTCTTGTGAATATTTAAAAGTTAGTACGCTTGACTCTATTTTTATCTCAAACAATTAATAAAGTGTGCTACTAAATAACCGATCTACTGAGTAATTAAGCAACTCTGTTTTACCTTTTTCATGGCTAAGGCTAATGGATCATGAATGTATATGAAAGGTGCTATGTTACTTGCACCCGTTTGAGGGATGATATCTTGCTCAAATCCTTCAAAGTTCAAACCGTAGGATACGAACCAATTCCAACTAATAATTTTCCACTCAATAATTGACATTCATGTCAGAGGTTACACGTTCCAAATCTGAACGAAAATCTACTGTGAATATATGTATTTTAAAAAACATTATCCTCATCTTTATCTTGAAGAAAAAACTTAATTAGTTATGCATGAAGCTTTATTTGAAAGATAAAAATTCGAATCAATTTTTCTTTAAAAATAACTATATAACCTTCCTCAAATTGTTCAACATGACAAACTTACATATTACAGAGCCATCCGATACACTTTAAAATTCATACTCACGAATCACATAACAGAACACACACAAATCTTAAAGTGCATCGTACGGCTCTAGTTCTCATCAAACAAAAAAATATGTCCCATGCCTATCGAACCTACACTTTTCTCAAACACATATATGGTCTAAAATTCCTTTCATCGCCACTCATAAATCTATTTGTTCATTATCGATTCAAGATTGCACTAATAATCTAAATCCAAACTGATAAAGTTAAGATTAACCCAATGTGCTATAAGTTTAACGATCAGTAAAAAGTTATTGATTCGAGAAGAACTAATTTTTTAGTCTAATGGTAAATGATAACATTTTTACTT
Source organism: Carex arenaria (assembly GCA_964058825.1). Taxonomy (NCBI): domain Eukaryota; kingdom Viridiplantae; phylum Streptophyta; class Magnoliopsida; order Poales; family Cyperaceae; genus Carex; species Carex arenaria. Next base: position 119,179 of record CAXKVW010001049.1, read on the forward strand.
GAAAGGTTGTAAGTTTACAACCTGAATAAGAGATTAATTATTTATAGACATTACATTAAATGAAAGTTAAAAAAAAATAGATATCTATCTTCTATTTCATAAAAAAATGCTTGACTCAAATCATTTTTTTTTTTTCTGGTGGATTCAAGGTGAGCTTTCATATTAAATTGTATGGGACTTCAAATGCTGAGTCATTTCTTGATTTAGTAACAAAGATAATATTTTATGTATGAAAAATTACAAATTCAAAACTCAAATAATATTTTGTATAGATATTAAACAATTAGATAGCTTAACCTTCAACCCTAATTTAAAAAAAAATCCCCAAATGATAGAACGGAAGCCATGGTTGCCAACAAACCCAAAGCTTTAACATGTTTGGTTATAATAGTGTGAACTGTCAAGTGTGCTTATATCTTTTTCTCTGTAGTTGTTTTTTCATTATCCTTCATTGTTTTTTTATATCAATTCTTTTAAACTTTGATTTTACAAAATTTAGTAATTTAGCATACAAAACTATTTTTAAAAAAATGACCAGCCAAACAAACGCCTGTGATTCACAGATTTATCATCTATATTAATGGCCATATGTTTATATATCCCTTCTAGTCAAAACATAATAATTTGTTTCGTTTACCATTTTCTTGGGACGCGAAATCAATATGGCCAATTTTAAACTTTATTCATACCTAAGTTCTAATCCATATAGTATATACTATCATAAAATAACAAATTAATAACAAGACAGCATAAGTTATGGGGAGTTGAAAACCATAATTTTATGTGTTATTCTTCCAAGAAAACGGTACCATGGCGTACCGTTCAAAAGACAAGGAGACCGTGGTCATAGACTAGGTCAATAGACTCAATACAGGCATGATATAGTACAATTACACCAAATTTTTTGCCAAAAAGCAACGGATCTCGGATCTCAAAACACTTTTTACTCAAACCAACAATAATTTAGCAAGCAACTACTTGATTGAACTCCTTAAATTTTTATTAATTGATCGAAGTGGTCCCCATACAAATTTCCAGGTTATCCTTAAGAAGAAACCTTGAGATTTCATTAATAATCCTAGTGTTTTTTTTTATTTCAACCCTACAAAAAATATTATTTTGTAAGGGTATGTTTGGTTACAAAACACTAATAGCAAGAATAGTAAAATCAAGAATAACTATCGTTTGACATATTAGAATAGTCAAATTTCAAAACTCATAGGAATAACATATTCTAATAAAACAACAAGTTTTGATTCACTATTATAGTTATTCTAATCCAACCAAATACCGAATAGCATAATCCCAAAAATAACATATTCTCAATCGAACCAAACATACACTTAAAAATGTTTAATGTGTATCCTTTAAACTTGTCTAGCAGACCTATTTATTTTGTGCTGATCTTATATTACAATAATAGGTGTTTTATTTTTAAATCATAGAAAGAGGTATATGCAAGAGAAAAACTCACCCATAAATGGGGAAGAAATTGTGTCATTATTTTATACTTTTTGAAAGGACTCCATATCTGTTGAAAAAACTAAAAACGAGAGAGAGTATCATTCATTCCGTAGCTTTAGCACCACTAATTAATAATTACCACATTGATACCACATAAAAATGATATGAGGATATGTGCAGAAGTCTTTAGTTTTTGCAAATCACACCAAATCTCTTAATTTTTGCAATTTCTTGATACAGTAACTAAATTTGGTTTGCAATTCTTATTTTAGAGGTTTTTGAATAATATAATTTCCTTCAATAGGCCTAAATAAAATTTTGCAATCTTCTTCTACTGATTCAATTTTCAAGGTAGAGGTTCTTTTTTTTGCAAATGCCCTAAACATATTGGTTTCATGCAAGTTCTTCATAAAGTAGGTTTGCTTAAATTTTTGTTCTAGAGCTCTTAACAACAGACTGATAGTTGTATTGATGCAAAATTAGGTACTTTTTTGTGGGTTTCCGAACAAAACCAACTTTTTGATGAGGAAATGTGTGCCTAGCTAGTAATGTTAAAAACTTTAGAAATGGCAAGGTTTGTTGGGAAGGGGAATGGATGAATAATAGCACTAGAGTAGTGGAAGAATGGCGTGGATGGTGTATTGCATGCTTGGTCTGCTGACTAAGCTAGCATCAACTCCTAGGTAAACCAAACCATATATATATATATATATATATATATATATATATAGTATTCAATATATATAGTTATATATATATAATATAGTATATATATATTCACTACACAAACCCAAAACAACACGATGATCCGTCATTTTTATCCATGCCCAAAGTTCACTGAATTTCGCCAACTCTGCCCACCAAACTCAAATTCTGTCAAAAATATCCAAACCAGCTATTAAATAGCCGGTTCCTAATTTTTATTAGAAACCGTCTATTAAATAGCCGGTTCTTATAAAAATTAGGAACCGGCTATTTAATGGCCGGTTCCTATCTTTTTTTTCTTTTTCTTTTTTTTTGAAAAAGTTATAATTTTTTTTATTAAAATTAAAAAAAAATGATATGTTTCTTTGAAAAAGTTATAATTTTTCGAGAAAATGAATTAATGGGTAACTTGACTAATCTGGGCCGTCGGCAAAATGATTTTCATGCAATTGACTTCTCAGAAATAATTTTCTCCGGGCTGAACTGAGCGGTGCTTCGAAAACTCAGACACCGCTCGCAGGGGGCTGCCGCCCCCCTGCCACCCCCCGCAAACTCCTAGAATCTAGGCCCACATACATTTTTGTTAGGAAAGTCGGATTAGCAAAAATGTTCATACCACCTTTTTGTAACGAAACTCTTTCTTTTCAATATAAATGTGGGCATGACCCTCATTTTTTATTAAAAAAAAAAATTGAATATGTGTAAATACATATCGTCACTTTGGTTATTGTTTATTAATGATTTAAAATCCGACCCGACTTAAACCACAAAAATTAAAGACTCTATAAAGGTGTGAAATAAAACTGAGTTGAAAATCTCATCAACACAATCACGTTCAAACTTAGTATGATTCTTCATATTACCATATCTTTAGTTGTTACAGTTCAAATTTCATGATATGGAATAGCTATTTTCACTACATGGTTATTCATGTATAACCAGAACTCTGTAAAGTTGTTAGTTGAACTGATAAATTGGATAAATTTGCAAGTTGTTAAAATATAGAAGGGTTAATATGATATTATGAATTTTAGAGAAGAAAAATATGAAATTTGAACTGTAACAACTAAAGATATGGTAATATGAAGAATCATACTAAGTTTGAAGGTGATTATGTTGATGAGATTTTCAACTCAGTTTTATTTCACACCTTTATAGAGTCTCGAATTTTTGTGGTTTAAGTCGGGTCGGATTTTAAATCATTAATAAACAATAACCAAAGCGACGATATGTATTTACACATATTCAATTTTTTTTTTGAATAAAAAATGAGGGTCATGCCCACATTTATATTGAAAAGAAAGAGTTTCGTTACAAAAAGGTGGTATGAACATTTTTGCTAATCCGACTTTCCTAACAAAAATGTATGTGGGCCTAGATTCTAGGAGTTTGCGGGAGGTGGCAGGGGGGCGGCAGCCCCCTGCGAGGGGTGTCTGAGTTTTCGAAGCACCGCTCAGTTCAGTCAGGAGAAAATTATTTCTGAGAAGTCAATTGCATGAAAATCCTTTTGCCGACGGTCCAGATTAGTCAAGTTACCCATTAATTCATTTTCTCGAAAAATTATAACTTTTTCAAAGAAACATATCATTTTTTTTTTAAATTTTAATAAAAAAAATTATAACTTTTTTTAAAAAAAAAAAAGAAAAAAAAAAGATAGGAACCGGCCATTAAATAGCCGGTTCCTAATTTTTATAAGAACCGGCTATTTAATAGCCGGTTTCTAATAAAAATTAGGAACCGGCTATTTAATAGCCGGTTTGGACATTTTTGACAGAATTTGAGATTTATGGGCAGAGTTGGCGAAATTTAAGTTTTGATGGGCATGCATAAAAATGACGGCACGATGATTGTATGGAACCCGGAGCTCCTCTCACATCAAGGAATTGAACAAATTCTCAAAATATTAAGGTGGTATGTTGAAGTTTAGAAAGACAAAAATTTGGTCATTGACACGTCATGGTTTAAAGGAGGGCATATGTCAAGGAGTGAGATTATAGTACATTACAATGCACAAATTGGTTCGTGTATTGAATTTATATTTCTGTTTTTAAAATTTAAATAATTAATTTAAATTGCTCACGAATGGTTTAGAATTTTTTATCGAGTGATTTTCTAATTATTTTAAAAAAGTAAAAAATATGTTTTAAAAACTATAAAATTTGATCTTCAAATATATTTTCATATGATAATAATGTTGAACGGTTTGAATTGATTATTTGAATTTTGAAAACAGAGATATAAATTCAATACACAGACCAATCCGTGAATTGCAATGTACCATGACCTCACTCTATGTCAAAACTCTGAACTCTGTTTAAACCAGTTTCTTGAAAGATCAATTTTTAATTTAAATAATAAGATTTTAATTTTAATGCATAGTAGACATGATTTACGTGGTGCACATATCATGTCTCAAAAACAATATGATTATGATATACATTTTACCGTTTGTGAAGTAACTTAAGTTTTTTTTTTTTTTTTATATACATTTATAAAGCATAAGTCCTCTTGTGTTTTACGTTATTATTTCTATTTTTAAACTTTAAATAGTCAATCTGAACCGCTCAATATTATTCACATTAAATGTGCTTGGAGATTAAACTTTACATTTTTTAGAAAAAATTTAACTATTTGTTTTGAATTTTTTAAAGTCACTATTTATTTTTAGAACCATAAAAAAAATCAATTTTCATAAATAAAAAAATAGTAAAAAGTTCCAAAAATAGAGTAAAATTTGGTCTTCAAGAACATTTAAAAAATATTGATTATGTTGACATGTTCAAATTGACTACTTGTACTTTTACAATAACACAAAAAGACGCAAAATATCAAATAACCTATACTATATAAAGTACCTTACCCCACGAAAAAAAATACCATAACTGCAAGAACATTTAAATGAACAAAATAAAGCCCAAAAAATAGCATTACATGTGTAAACTAAATTGACAAATTGAACCTAGTGCGCATTCATCTATGTATAAAAAATAATAAAGTTAAGTTTGCAATCTAATATTATATATAAATATGGAGATCCCTTTCAGAAGTAGTTCAAAAAACAAGCAATCTATCGCTCTAACCACTGAGGAACACAACCCCACTGATGAGCACATAAACTAATTTCTACATAAGTACCTGATAAATAAATGCTTTACAAATAAATATAGGTGGATCTATAGTCAATCACAGAGATGTTTAGCCATCAACATAATTTTCAAGTTTTACTTATGTATATTGAAATTTAATTGATTTTTTTTTAAATAATTTTATATAATTCAGTCTCCCATTGTATAATATAAATGTGTGTTTGTAGTTTAGTGGTTAGAATTTCACTTCGTAGTTCTGGAGATTTGAATTTGGATTCAAATCTCATCTACCACATATTATACATTTTATGCTTTAGCCCCTCCAATCTAAATATTTCTAGTCAAGAGCATTAATTAAGCCAAAGTGTGCTTAGCCATTCTCATGAATTAAAGTTAATCGTATTTTTTCTTAAATTTTAATATAATTCAACCCCACTTATAAAATATCAAATGAAGATTGTTGTGTCAATTCTGTTAAAGAAAAAAAATGCCTTTCAGTGCCATAAATTAATCTTGGAAAATCAAAACATCAAATATTCAAATATCTAATCCTATCGCGTTGTGTTGGGTCTATCTTGTTTTATACTTTAATTCCATCTGAATTGAACCGTTGTCATTGGTATCACTATCAATCCTGACCACATTAAATGCGCATGAGAGTCATTGACTCGTCAAACTCTGATTAAAGTAGGAGATAAACATCATAAACACTATAGTTCTATTCAGAAGTGGAATTTCATGTCAAAATCTGGTCCTTTGAAAAAACCAGAATGTTCTTGGATTTATTCCTCGTGCGCAGGAGCGGAGGAAAGGGGTAAACAGCCCCGGCTTGACTTCACACAGTACGAACAATAAGTCTAAATAAAAAAATATATCGTTTATCTGAGAAAAGTGAGATAAAGAGGGACAGCCCCTATGAATTGTAAATTGTGTTTATTTTTTCTCTAGATCTTGTATTTTCTTTTAAGATTGAGGCCATGGAAATATCATGGATCCATCAGTTATACTATGGATTTATATTTATTTTTAAAATTAAATCAATTGATCCTAATGGTTAAGCATAATCTTCATGTAAAATTGTACTTGGGAACTGAATTTTACATTTTTTTAATTTTTTTACTATTTTTTTAAATAGCTAAACTATCAGTTGATCTAAAATTCTAAACTATCCAAAAGAGTAGTGATTTTCTAAGTATCTAAAAAACATTAAAATGTTCTAAAAAGGTGTAAAAGTTGGTCTCCAAAAGCCCAAGTACATTTTACTATGGAGGACATGTTTAACGGTTCGGATCATAATGACAAATTAATAGTTTGGATTCAGTTCGGCGGGGTCAAATTTTCGTGATTCGGGAATAATTTGGTACCACAAGAAAACAAAAAAAAAATCGCGAATAAACGTATAATACGTTTTTTGTGTTTTATTCAGTGTTTGGTTCAGAAACGTAAAAAAAAAAAAAGAATTATTCACAAATTATGTTACTGATTCGGATGGGCTGTTATAAATTTAAAAATAGAGATTAATTCATAGCACAGACTGATCCGTAACATGCATATTATCATCGCTTCATTCCATTTTAAACATAAATACACTTTGGTATTCTTCATGTTATTCAATCTTTCAATTTCAATTTTCTGACTGTCCTGTTCGCGCAATGGCAAACAAAAGAGAAAGCAGGGAAGCGAAAATCTTGGTAAAGCTTTTCAGGGTGGCTAATAAATCACTTGGTTGATTTTGTCTCTCCTCCGATTTAATTCTGAATCTACTCATACCTCTCTAGCAACTAGGTTATGAAAATATCACTGTGGCAAGGATTACAAGGTGAAAAAAAAGGAGCACTATCTGATTTATCCTTTTGGTTGGTCAATTTTGATTTAGTAGTTCATGAACTAAGAAAAGATTTGATCTATTCATTTGAGTTCGTCTATCCGTGATATTTCAGCCCAAATAGTGCCAACTCCATAACCTATCAAATCAGTTTCAAACAACGAATTCAAACTTTTCAAAGCAATCTAATTCATGGGTAGTGCGTTTACATGCAAAATTTTATAATTTTCCGAATTTATTTAGTATCAAGTCAAGCGGTCAAATGTGGGAGTTTTTAAGTTCATTTTAATGCATTAATTTTTTGTCATTTTTTTACTACTTGATTTGATACTAAAATAATTCAAAAAATTATAAATTTTGAAACATATTTGATAAGTTTTAAAGTTGGTGACAAGTACCACTGATGTTATGGTAGCTAGACTCCTATTCATTCTAAGTTATTTGATGTACTTTTAAAAGTTAACCCTATTTGCATCAATCAACAATTTCGTTCATTAAAACGTACATCTCTGTTATTTATTTTAAAAACCATCATCATTCATCAACATATAAATTGCAATATATGGTTCCCAAAAAGTAGAATAAAATTACACACAATTTAAGCTTCATTTACGCATTAAGATCATATTTGATTGTGGAGTGAGAAATGTATTCCACACTTAATCTATCAAATGAGTAAAATAAGAGTAAGATGAGAGTAAATTTTGAGTTAATTTGAATTAATTTACTCTATCTTTTCTGGCGAATTAGCTTACACCGTACTTGCCCCATTTATAGGACAAATTCATTTCTCAACATCATACTCCTCCAAATGGATAAATTTAAGTCATGAATTAAGGTACCAAAACAAGATGTAAAATAAGAAAAATAACTTAATCTTTCTTAAATTTAAGTAACAACCATACATCAATTAAGTTCTCATAATCAAATTTAACCATCCGGATCATCTCATAAACTGTGGAACAGAAATGATGTAAAAAATATATATATAGTGGGATGGAATCATGGAAAGGAGACATGATGAGAAATGCAAGTGCAGCACAGAAATAAATGGGACAAGGGATATGAAAGGAGATGATGTAGAGAGACAGAGAACAGATCAGTCAATAATGAACAAGAGTGTGTTTTCAAGTTGTATGGCTGAGATGAGAAAGCTGAGAATGACACAACCAATGAGGGTTGTTTCCCTGACCCAGGTGTCCTTTAAAGAAGGGACTGTTTCTGATCCATGTACCCCCCCCCCCCCCCCCCCCCCCCCCCCCCTCTTTCTAATTCCTTCCTTAATCTGGACTCCTTTGCCATCTTTCCATTCAGACTCCACTTTCACCACCATGTCATGATCATGTGCCCATTCTCATCCAGACATGAAATTGACAGTAGCCAAGTTATATGTTTGTTACTTAACTTTTGGTTGGTTGTACTGGAATTTGAGATTCATTTCTCTCTTTTGTTTCTTGTTTATTTGTCTACAAGTTGGATACCATAGATATAAATGCAATCCATTGCTGACACATGCAATAAGAACCGGAATGGAGTCCATCTGTAGCAAGGGAGTTAATCTAAAAATAATTCCAGGAGCAGTTCCAAACAAATACTTTAATTCTTTTTTTCTTTTTCTGTTCAACAAATTGAGAATTTTTTTTCTGTTTAGTTTGTAATGAAAGCGAAGGTAAAGAACAGATAATACTAAAACCTCATGTACATATTACTGAACTGATACAGATAATGAAGTAGAATCAGAAAATGGTATTTGACAGAAACCAAAATAAAATCATATTCGCACATACTCATATAGATACAGATATTAGAAGCCTAATCTGATAAAAACTGGCAATAATTCAGAGTGTGTTGGTGGATTCACAAATGTCGACAATAGTAACAAATTAAGAAAGTAAAATTAACAAGCCTGTTTTATATACTGGCATGTAACCTTTGAATAAAGCAGGCTTAATCTACCTAGTTCAAAAACAAACAAAACAAACTATTTAGTTCAAAATTGATGACAGACTAGCATAATATAAAACAACTGTGAAAATAAGAGGTACAAAAAAAAAAGTATAACAATATTAGTTCAAGTGGTATATTTTTTTTATGGGACTTCAATTTATCCATATTTATTTTGATTTTTAATGGATACACAATAGTAACAGATATCAATGTCCATTCAGTAAAATAATATATATAAATGAACAATCATGATAATAAGAACATTGATTTGGATGGATATTATGTAATGCGTTTTCATTTCAATCTTATCTTCTTCTGTTGCATGCCAGTAACATGTGCACTTGTGCAGTGCTGACTAATGCTATAAAAGGAACTCTAAATTGGACTGAGGTCAAACTTTGCAAGTAAAAGAGAAAGGGAATAATTGAAGGGAAGATTCTTTGTTCTTATATGTCAAAATCATTCGTTTTAACATTTAACAGAAGAAATTACTTTTGTACCATTCGCACTATTTATTTCAAGTTTGTTCTGATTGACTGTTTGCTCACACAATTTCTGTTTTCACAAGATTTATCCAAAAAATTTCAACAAGACATGCAGTGTTAGAGATTTTTATCTTGATGCGACGGCACTAATTAATTTGGTGCCGGAACCAGCGGCTTTCGGTACAAAGAGTAAGTTTATAGATGATAAGAAGGGGAAAAAGTGTACATGATATAGTGCAGTTGCAGGGGACCAAGAAGAGAGTGTTGAGACATTCCAACTATATTTGGTTCCTTAAAGTGAAGTTATACATATGTACATTGGAAAAGTTTGTAACTAGCTGTTATAACCAAGAAAAAAAGAGTTGAAAACGGATTTGCAATTTTTCTTTTCCATGCAACT
>CAXKVW010001050.1:0-50030 GCA_964058825.1 Carex arenaria
TTGCAAAGAGTGAGAACAACATCAAATGAATTTGTTATGCACAAGAACACATGTAAATGATGTTGCTAAGTACAAAAACAAGGGCAAAAGAAGTTAAGAAGTATATGAACAACGACAATTGAGGTTGTTAAGCACAGTAACAATGGCAAATAAGGTTCCTAATTACAAGAACAAATGGAAATGAGGTTCATAAGCACAAGATCATGGGCAAAAGAGGTTGTTAATCACACGAACAATGCCAATTGAGATTGCTAAGCACAGAAACTGGCAAATGAGGTTCGTAAGCACAAGAACAAATGCAAATGAGGTTCATAAGCACAAGATCACGTGCTAAAGAGGTTGTTAAGCACACGAACAATGCCAATTGAGATTGTTAAGCACACAAACTAAGGCAAATGAGGTTTCTAAGCACAAGAACAAATGCAAATGAGGTTGCTAAGCACAAGAACAAATGCAAATGAGATTCATAAGCACAAAATCAAGGACAAAATTCTATTGCAAAGAACACGAACAACGCCAATTGAAGTTGTTAAGCAAACTAACAAGGGGAAATGATGTTCATAAACACAAGAACAAACACAAATGAGGTTCATAAGCACAAGATCAAGGGTAAATTATGTTGCAAATCGCAAGAACAACGACAAATGAGGTTGTTAAGCACAAGAACAAGTGTAAATGATGAGGTTGCTAAGCACAAGAACAAGGGCAAAAGAGGTTAAGAAGCATATGAACAACGATAATTCAGGTTGTTAAGCACACGAACAAGGGCAAATGAGGTTTCTAAGCACAAGAACAAATGCAAATGAGGTTCATAAGCACAAGATCAAGGGCGAAAGAGGTTGTTAAGCACACGAACAACGCCAATTGAGGTTGTTAAGCACACAAACAAGGGAAAATGAGGTTCCTAAGCACAAGAACAAATACAAAAGAGGTTCATAAGCACAAAATCAAGGGCAAAAGAGGTTGTTAAGCACACGAACATTGAAAATTGAGGTTGTTAAGCCACAAACATGGGCAAATCATGTTCATAAGCTCAAGAACAAACGAAAATGAGGTTCATAAGCACAAGATCAAGGGCAAATTATGTTGCAAATCACAAGAACTACAACAAATGAGGTTGCTAAGAACAATAACAAGTATAAATGATGTTGCTAAGCATAAGAACAAGGGCAAAAGAGGTTAATAAACATATGAACAACGACAATTGAGGTGGTTAAGCAGACGAACAAGGGCAAATGACGATCCCAAGCACAAGATGAAATGCCAATGAGGTTCATAAGCACAAGATCAAAGGTAAAAGAGGTTGTTAAGCACATGAACAACGCCAATTGAGGTTGTTAAGTACACAAACAAGGCAAAATGTGGTTCTTAAGTACAAGAACAAATGCAAATGAGATTCATAAGCACAGGATCAAAGGGAAATTATGTTGCAAAGCGCAAGAACAACGACAATTGAGGTTGTTAAGCATATGAACAAGGGCAAATGACGATCCTAAGCACAAGATGAAATGCCAATGAGGTTCATAAGCACAAGATCAAAGGTAAAAGAGGTTGTTAAGCACATGAACAACGCCAATTGAGGTTGTTAAGTACACAAACAAGGCAAAATGTGGTTCTTAAGTACAAGAACAAATGCAAATGAGATTCATAAGCACAGGATCAAAGGGAAATTATGTTGCAAAGCGCAAGAACAACGACAATTGAGGTTGTTAAGCATATGAACAAGGGCAAATGAGGTTCCTAAGCACAAGAACAAATGGAAATGAGGTTCGTAAGCACAACATCAAGGGCAAAAGAGGTTATTAAGATCACGAACAATGCCAATTGAAGTTGTTAAGCACGCGAACAAGGGCAAATGAGGTTCCTAAGCACAATAACAAATGCAAATGAGGTTCGTAAGCACAAGATCAGGGGCAAAAGAGGTTGTTAAGCACACGAACAATGCCAATTGAGGTTGTTAAGCACACAAACTAGGAAAAATGAGGTTCCTAAGCACAAGAACAAATGCAAATGACATTCCTAAGCACAAGATCACAGGAAAATTCTATTGCAAAGCGGAAGAACAACAACAAATGAATTTGTTAAGCACAAGAACACGTGCGAATGATGTTGCTAAGCATAAGAACAAGGGCAAAAGAAGTTAAGAAGCAAATGAACAACGACAATTGAGGTTGTTAGGCACACGAACAAGGGGAAATGATGTTCCTAAGTACGAACAAATGAAAATGAGGTTTATAAGCACAAGATCACGAGCAAAAGAGGTTGTTAAGCACACAAACTAGGGCAAATGAGGTTCCTAACCACAAGAACAAATGCAAATGCGGTTCCTAAGCACAAGATTATGGGCAAATTGTGTTGGAAATCGCAAGACCAACGACAAATTAGGTAGTTAAGCACAAGAATAAGTGTAAATGATGTTGCTAAGCACAAGAACAAGGGCGTAAGTTGACAAGAAGCATATGAACAATGAGAATTGAGGTTGTTAAGCACACGAACAAATGGAAATGAGGATCCTAAGCACAACATCAAGGGCAAACGAGGTTGTTAAGAACACGAACAACGCCAATTGAAGTTGTTAAGCACACGAACAAGGGCAAATGAGGTTCCGAAGCACAGGAACAAATGCAAATGAGGTTCATAAGCACAAGATCACGGGAAAATTCTATTGCAAAGCGCAAGAACAACAACAAATGGATTTGTTAAGCACAAGAACATGTGTAAATGATGTTGCTAAGCACAAGAACAAGGGCAAGAGAAGTTGAGAAGCATATGAACAACGACAATTGAGGTTGTTAAGCATACGAACAATGGCAAATGAGGTTCCTAAGCACAAGAACAAATGGAAATGAGGTTCATAAGCACAAGATCATGGGGAAAAGAGGTTGTTAAGCACACGAACAATGCCAATTGAGGTTGTTAAGCACACAAACTAGGGCAAATGAGGTTCCTAAGAACAAGAACAAATGCAAATGAGGTTCATAAGCACAAGATCACGGGCTAAAGAGGTTGTTAAGTTAATATCTTAATATTTAAATGTACTAGAAGAATCACAATATTTTCTGTATTTACCTAGAAACGTCTTTTGAACCGGAATCAATAATTCAGATCCAAAGCATTTTTATTTTTTTTCCAATAACACACCAAGAAATTTTTTAATTTTTCTTACGACCGCGAAAAATCTGATATGAAAAATATTGATCCGGGTTATTTGTTGCAGTCTTTATAATAAATCAAATTATATGGTATTCTATCTAATTTCAAAAAGTATAAAAATATTTCTAATATTTTAATAAAAAAATAAATAAATTATAATATTTTCTAATTAAATGAAATAATTAAATGAAAAATTATATTAAATTCAATTGGATGAGGGGCTTTGATGTCTACAAAGTCCTTGAGGGACTTTGATGTCTACACCGTCCTTTTCATTTTTTGTCATTTTTTGTTTGGGTTAAGGGATTAGCCGGAGGATGGATGATTAACAGGGACGTTGAAGTTAGTTCCGTCCGTAGGGACGGGTTAGTTTATTCCGGCCTACTTATTTTTCGAAAAATACCGGAATCTATCCTCTTTTTCGATATTTTTTTTATTTAATTTCGATTATTAAAAAAATCGGCTCATTCCTGCCTTTCTATTTTTAAATTTTCCACACATCATTTTTTATTTTTTTATTTTCTTATGAATAAAAATTTCCCTGGATTAACATATACACAGCCCCTACACAACATAGCGGGCCATGTGATGAACTGCAAGCAAACTCTTTATTTCCCTGGATTTTGATTGGTAATTGTTCCGCCCTCTTTATTTTGAATTTAATTTATCAATCCACTAAGCTAACTGATTTAAGTAGTTAGGCAATCCCTATATTTTGGATTTAATTTTAGGTAATTTACTCTAAAATGTATAAATATAATCAAAGGAAAAAATAAATATAAATATAAAATAAAATGAACATTAATTATTTTACACATTAGTTATATAAGATAATACGAAGATAAATATAAAAAGTCGTAATAGTTGAGATTTTGTATAGTTCGAGCTCAATTCGAGTTTGAATTAGCTCGAGTACGATAAACTGATTTTGAGTTCAATATGATTCGGTTTATAATCAAATCAACAAACTAGATTTTCAGTTGGTTCGCTCGAACTTTAATTAAACCATACTTAACATTTGTTTAATTATGATTGAGAATTTAAGTAGCATTTATGCGGTAGTCCGAAACCAATTTACAATTCATATCTGGTTTTAATCAAGAATATTAGGGGGTTCTTTTCTTAATGAAATTGCCTACGGTCTTTAAACACACAAAAAAATAAATATGTGCAGAAAAGAGCTGCCTGTTCTACAGTGAAAGGTCTCACATCAAATTCAAGTTCATATGGATAAATTTCTTCCAAGATCAGTAACTATATATGTTCCTGTCAAACAAATTGGTTAATCTAGATGTTCCTTTTAAATGAACACATTAGATTTTACATTCCTAATCTATGCAAACACTTCATATCCACAGTTAAGGAACTTATCATGGAATGAATGTAGATATTAATTTTTAAAATTTTAATTTGCTTTCAAAATGAGAGGACGTATCATTTCGATTGAAATCTAAACCAAATATAAAATCATTTATATAAAATCATTCAAAATTTTAATCAATAGTAGAGGATGCTTAGGTTGCTTGTTTCAACTTTCTCTTCTGAAGCTACAAGAGATGGCCTCCAAACTATCAAGTATATAGATGATGCCTCTATTAGTATTTTTTTTTTGGTTGCTCTATTAGTATTAACCAAGGATTTAATTAGAGAACTTGTGTTTCTTTTGTTAGACATACCACACAAGTTCACTCCTTAAAACTAGCTTCTGTTGAAACTGGCAGCATCAACTTCAATAGCCCAGTCAAAATTTAGACGGAAGGCCCAAGCTCAATTCCTTACTAGAATATTCAATAAATACCAAACTAGGCGGTGATGAAGAAAAAACTAGAATACTCTATAGAAGACTAAAATATGTACATATATCTTGTAATTTCTAGATTAATCCAAACCGATATTAGTCAAGTCGGTAGAAGAAACAATATGAATTAATTGTATAATTCGGTATGAAGTCGATGTAGTTTTTTTTGTTATATTCACGGTTCTGAAACTCGAAATCAAAATTAGAATCAGATATCAAACTCCAGAATCGGAATCAGATGAATATGCCAAAATAAGAAGAATCGGATCCGAACTAAAGCGAGTGTTTTACTTCACGAAGTAAAGCTAGTGTTTTACTTCACGCATATATGTTTAATTTCAAAGTTCAAAACATCGATCCGAACCATTCAAGTTGATCTCCATATTAAATTGTGCTTGGAGGCCAAATTTTATATTTTTTAGAAATTGTTTACTATTTTTTTTTGGAAATTTTTAAAATCATTGATTTTGATGGTCCACGATTTTCTGAAAAACAGTGATTTTAAAAAGTTTCAAAAAAAAAAGTAAAAAATTTCTAAAATTTGTAAAATTTGGTCTCCAAGCACATTTAATATAAAGATCAACTTAAACGGTTCAGATCGACGTTTTGAAGTTTGAAATTGAAGATATAGACGTGAAGTAAAACATTTGCTTTTTCGCTGATAGCTACTATCAGTTTTTCAAAAAAAAAAAAACATTCGCTTTACTTCGCAAAGTACCGTAGCCCAACTATATATATAAAGAGGAGGGTTCAAATGCACCATTTTTTTGGTGCTCCAATATACTCCAATATACTCCACATCGTTTATCTCTGTTTTCAAGGTTCATATAGTTGATCCGAACCGCTCAACATGTTCTTCATAATAAAATATGCTTGGAGGCCAAATTTTGTATTTTTTAGAAATTTTTTACTATTTTTTTTCATAGGTACAATATCACTTTATCGGATGGTCCAAAATCTCCTTAAAACAATGATGTTGTACCTATGAAAAAAATAGTAAAAAAATATAAAAAAATATAAAATTTGGTCTCCAAGCATATTTTATTATGAAGATCATGTTGAGCGGTTCAGATCGACCGTTCGGATTTTGAAAATAGAGATAAACGATATATAATATATTGGAGCATATTGGAGCACCAAAAAAAATGGTGCATTTGAACCCTCCTCATATATAAATATATATATATAGAGGAGGGATCAAGTTACAATAATTTTGAGTTACCACAAAGTTACAACAACGGTTATTTTTATTTTCAAAGTCCAAATCGTCGATCCAAACCGTTCAACATAATTATCTAAATAAAATGTGCTTCCAGATTAAATTTTATATATTTTTTGAATTTTTTTACTATTTATTAAGATGGGTACAAAAACTAGTTAAATTCAGACCATTGAATTTTGTACCCAACTTAATAAATAGTAAAAAAAATAAAAAAAATGTAAAATTTGATCTGGAAGCACATTTTATTTAGATAATCATGTTGAACGGTTTGGATCGACGATTTGGACTTTGAAAATAAAAATAACCGTTGTTGTAACTTTGTGGTAACTCAAAATTGTTGTAATTTGATCCCTCCTCATATATATATATATATAGAGAGAGAGAGAGAGAGAGACAGAGAGAGTAAATCTAGGGTGTGACGTGCTCACCAAAAGAGTTTGGTGAGCACAACTCCAAATATACATCGGATCGGCTTCAAATGACAAATCCAAACTGTTGAAATTCATATACTTCGTGAGTAATGCATGGACATGCGAAATTTTGGAAGTTTCAAATTTATTTGCTACGAGGTCAAGTGGTCAAAGTAATGATGAAAAATGAATATATAAAACAACTAATAGAATAACTTATTAAAATATTCATTACTTTGACCGCTTGACCTCGTAGCAAATGATTTCGAAACTTCCAAAATTTTGCATGTACATGCATCACTCACGAAGTACATGGATTTCAACGGTTTGGATTCGTCATTTAAAGCCGATCCGATGTATTTTTGGAGTTGTGCTCACCAAACCCTCTTGGTAAGCACGTCACACCCTAAAGTTACTCTATATGTATGTATATATATATATATATATATATATATGGACTATGGTACTCTATAGAGTAAAAGGCCTCTGTACTCTACGCTATATCTCTGTTTTAAAAATCCAAACACCCGATCCGAACCGTTGAACATGTTTCTCATATTGAAATGTGCTTAGAGACTAAATTTTACATTTTTTTGAATTTTTTTGCTATTTATTAAGCCACTTTGAAAATCTCAGATCTGCTGTGAACAGTAAAAAACAGTAAAAATTTCTGGACCATCGGATCTGCGATTTTCAAAGTGGCTTAATAAATAGCAAAAAAATTCAAAAAAATGTAAAATTTGGTCTCCAAGCACATTTCAATATGAAGAACATGTTTAACGGTTCGGATCGGGTGTTTGAATTTTTAAAATGAAAATATAGTGCCGTAGAGTACCAAGGCCTTTTACTCTATAAAGTACCATAGCACAACTCTATATATATATATATATATATATATATATATGAGGAGGGTTCAAATGCACCATGTTTTTGTGCTCCAATTATGCTCCAAGTCTTTATCTTTGTTTTCAAAATCCGAACAGTCGATCCGAACCGCTCAAAATAATTATTACAATAAAATATGCTTGGAGACCAAATTTTACATTTTTTAGAATTTGTTTACTATTATTTTTGGTAGGTACAAAATCTCAGTTTTCAGGAGATCCTGACCATCCAAAAAAACAATATTGTACCTACCAAAAAAAATAGTAAACAAATTCTAAAAAATGTAAAATTTGGTCTCCAAACATATTTTATTGTAATAATTATTTTGAGCTGTTCGGATCGACTGTTTGGATTTTAAAAACAGAGATAAAGACTTGGAGCATAATTGGAGCACAAAACCATGGTGCATTTGAACCCTCCTATATATATATATATAGAGTAATGCTATTATGCATTGCGAATTAAAGCGGGTTCTTTAATTCGCGCTCATATTACAATCTCCAAAGTTCAAATAGCCGATCCGAACCGTTGGATGTGTTCTCCATATTGAAATGTGCTTGGAGACCATATTTTACATTTTTTTTTATTTTTTTACTATTTATTAAGCCACTTTGAAAATCGCTGATCCAACGGTTTCACTGTTCAATATGAGCCACCGTTGGATCAGCGATTTTCAAAGTGGCTTAATAAATAGTAAACAAATTCCAAAAAATATAAAATTTGGTCTCCAAGCACATTTCAATATGGAGAACAATCTAATGTTCGGATCGGCTATTTGAACTTTGAAAATCGCGATATGAGCGTGGATTAAAGCACCCGCTTTAAATCGCAATGCATAATAACACTACTCTATATATATATAGAGTAGAACTAGGGTGCTCCTAAGTTCACCCAACCTCTTGTGAACTTGACTCTAAAATATATCGAATCGACTTTAAACGATGAATCCAAACCGTTGAAATCCTTCTACCTAATGATTGATGCGTCTACATGTGAAAATTTTAAAGTTTCGAATTAATTTAATATAGAGTCAAGCGGTCAAAGGAGTCCAAAAAATGAATGCATTAAAATTAATTTATAAACCTTAAACTTTTGACCGCTTGACTCTATATTAAATTAATTCGAAACTTTAAAATTTTCACACGTAGACGCATCACTCATTAGGTAGAAGAGTTTCAACGGTTTGGATTCATCGTTTAAAGTCGATTCGATATATTTTAGAGTCAAGTTCATAAGAAGTTGGGTGAACTTAGGAGCACCCTAGTTCTACTCTATATATATATATATATATATATATCGGGACTACTAATATCACGTAAATTTTATTCGGACCCAATCCTCTATTTGTCCAGAGCAAATCTGAACCGTTCATTCAATAGATCTGAGCCACTCATCAAAACACATCTCAAATCTTAGCCTTTAATAAATAATTTTGATTTTATGTATCTATTTCATGTTGTCTAGCTTGTAGAAGTCTAAATTTAATTTAAAACATACCCGCTACATGAGAAGCCACACGAAAACCACATAGGATACTATCCCGACGCGTTTTCTTCTGAAACCGCATCCTCTGAGATATCTCAAACTTTGCATTACTTTTTGGAATATCTCACTCATTCAAATGTGTTCTACACGAATCTCAAAGCACAAATAATACTAGAATCCCTCAGTCACTGGCAGAAAAGCGCATCCATATCTCTCTTCCTCCGTCTTCATCTCCTCCCTCTTTTCTCTCTTGGAATCCCGCTCTTTCTTTTTCTCTCTTCCTCCGTCTTCATCTCCTTCCCTATTTTGCTTTTTAAAAAACTTTTTACACGAATCACATAATGGTGCTCTCCGCGATCCCATCTCTGCCTTCTCTAACCTAAATTACTAACCCTAACCTAATCCCCACTAGGGAGACAGCGAAGCGACCAGTCCCCCAGATGCGCCGCGCACGGTGCTCTCCGGCCTCCACCTCCGCCTCCGCCTCCTTGGTCCTAGGTTCTTTAGTCGCACAACACTCAACCTATTAGGGTTTTCTTTTGCTTGTGTGCCTTAGTATCGCTTGTGCTCGTAGATTGGAAGCACGACTAGGAGGTGAGGTCGTAGGGCAGCACCACGACCTTGGTACCGGTCTTTACCCATTTTAGGGTATGCGGTAAGCCAATATTTCTTTAAAAATATATATAGAGAAGATAATAAAATCACAAATTGCAGGGTTATATATGTAAAACAAGAAATTCCAGGTTTGTGTTTGTGATTTACAACTGTAATTGTTTTCTTTTAGGTTCTTGTAAGAAAGGGGAAGAATCCATATTCATGGATTGGGTTTTCTGGAATTCCAAAAGCCTTGCAAGATCTTAAGGTCTATGCCTATTTTCCTTTTGCATTAAAAAATTAAGGTAAAATTTAATGTATTGTATATAGTTTTTGAGATTAAAACGAGATAAAAATGTTCTTATGTTCCCTGTCATCATGATAGCGCATTACAGGATCCTCTTTTACCAAATGCACAGGACAAACTGATTAAAGTAAGTTTGCTATTATCTCTTTTCTTTTTTCTATTTAAGATTCTGGTCTTGCATATTTGATATGCACTTTTGTTGCCAAATAATTTTCTTGGCTAAAATTACAGTTCATATTTGCATTGATTTACAATGGAAAATTTAAATAAAAGCAAGGGCAAAATTTAAATTTCAATGGAAAATTTAAATAAAATTACAGTTCATATTTAAATTACAGTTTATATTTCAATGGAAAATTTAAATAAAAGCAAGGGCAAAATAAAACTTTTCAGGTCACAAACCGCAGTCATGAATAAAAGCTTAACATTTGATTTCAATTCATTATTCTAACTTTTGATCTTGAATAAAGGTTTTGGAAGAGGAAGATGATGAATTACTGAATCAAGGCATGAATTGTGAGGGAGAGAAAGGGACTGGTTTACTTGATTCCACTCCTTCCAACGGTGCTGGCTCTGGACCAAAGCCTGGTGTTGCGGGTCAATTTTTGGCAAAAACCAAATATTTTCTCAGTTTATACTTGTTATATGTTCTCATTTTTTACGTTGAACAAATTAGTTCTAAAGATGAATTCTGCAACGAGCTAGATACTCAAATGCAGGAGAAATCGATTGGAATCGATTTCAAGTAACACAGATAAGCAATTTTAAGAAAAGAGGTAGAAAAATGAAGAACAGTGGTTTGGATTCTCCAAACGAGAAATCACAATTTTCATATTCATAAGCATAAAATTGGTTCCACACAATGGATCCCTATATATAGGCGATCTCAATACAGAAAAAAGAGAATAAAATGATAAGGTAAATTGTCCTATTTAACCTCGGACTGACATGTCAGCAGCAGGCGCTGACATGGCCTAACAAACTAACTAACTCAATGCGGAAAGAGATTCTCCATCCCCTCCAGTTATTACAATACTAGATACCTCCATTGCCTGTTGTTTGGGTCCACATGTCATGTTAAATCACCGATAGTAACGTCGTCTCCTTAGCTCCTTAGGACCCGCTGTCAGACTCAACAACCATCTGTTCCGTTAGCACTTCACACCGTCTCCCTTCTTCGTCTTGTTCAAATTTCCCAACGGTCACCCCTAAATTCCCGGTTTCCACCAGACCACGTTGCATTCCCCCTTCCTTAACAAAATTTGTGTCCTCACGAATGAACTCTGGGAACTGTGCATTCATGGTGTCATAATCTTCCCAGGTAGCATCCTCTTCCATCTGTCCCTTCCATTGAACCAGTACTTGAGCCAAAGGGGCATTCCGTTTTTTTATCACCCGTCGTGCCAGAACCAATTGTGGAATTGGGTTGGAAAGGGGTTAAGGACCTATCACTGGTAGTGTTGGCGAAGGAATATGAGTATGTCCCAGCTTCTTCTTGAGTTGCGAGATATGAAAAACTGGGTGAATGAGAGAATCAGGAGGCAAGTTCAACTGGTAAGCAACATTACCAATTTTCCTCACTACCTCAAAAGGCCCATAATAACGAGAACTTAGCTTCTGATTCCTCTTTCCAGCCACTGAGATATGCCTGTAGGGTTGTAATTTCAAATACACCCAATCCCCTACTTCCAATTTCCTTTCACTTCTGTTCTTGTCAGAATTCTTCTTCATTCTCTCTTGTGCTTTCTTCAAATTCATTTTAAGCTGAAGGAGAGCAGTGTGTCTGTCCCGCATGAATGAGTTGACTGACTCAACTGAGCTCTTTGGAGCACTAGCTAGGGCTAACTGAGGAGGAGTATACCCATACAGTGCTTCAAAAGGAGTTGTTTTAATAGCACTGTGCCATGTAGTATTGTACCACCACTCAGCTAAACTTAAGTAATTCATCCAACAACCTTGTTTTTCACATACCATACCCCTCAGGTACTGTTCCAGACACTGATTCACCTTTTCTGTTTGACCATCTGACTGAGGGTGGTAAGCTGTGCTCATATTGAGCTTGACCTCCAACTTCTTCATGAGTTCCTGCCAAAATCTACTGGTAAACACTGGATCTCTGTCAGAAACAATGTTTAAGGGCAACCCATGCAATTTGTAGACATTATCCATAAAAGCCTGTGCTACTGTTGCAACACTGTAGGGGTGAGTGAGAGGGGTAAAATGGGCATATTTTGTTAATCTGTCCACTACCACCATAATTACTTCATACCCTTTTGACTTAGGCAACCCAGTTACAAAGTCCATCCCTACACTGGACCAAGCTTCTTCTGGTATGGGTAAAGGCTGGAGTAATCCTGGACTGGCTGTGTGTTCAAACTTGTTGAGCTGACAATTCTCACAGCTTTGAACATACAAATGCACTTCTTCCTTCAATTTTGGCCAATAGAAATTCTGTTTTACTCTTTGATAGGTAGCAGTAATGCCTGAGTGACCCCCTAGACTTGAACTGTGTAACTCTTCTAAAATTCTTTGTCTCCAGTTTCCCATTTTGCCCACACAAATCCTTCTTTTATATCTGAGTATTCCCTGATACTCTGATAATTTTGAATCTTCTTCTTTCCCCCATACTTGCCTTGAGTTTCTCCTGTAACCCCCTTATCCATTCATCCCCTTCATAACTGGATCTGATTTCCTTCATCCATTGTGGTTGCAATTCACTCACAGCACAAACCACCCCTTTTTCTACTACCTGTTCAGTAATACCCTCATCCCTCCTGGAAAGAGCATCAGCCACCTTGTTTTCAACTCCCTTCTTATACTCTATCTTATAATTCAATCCCAATAATTTGCTCAACCCCTTGTGCTGTATAGGAGTATTAATTTTCTGTTCCAACAGGAATTTTAGGCTAACCTGGTCAGTTTTAATGATAAACTCTCCTCCTAACAAATAATGCCTCCACTTAGTCACAGCAGTGTACAGTGCCAATAATTCCTTCTCATAAGTTGATAGACCCTGGTTCCTTACTCCCAGCTTCTTGCTCAAATAGGCAACTGGTCTTTTGCACTGCATCAGCACTGCTCCAATGCCAGCCTGGCTTGCATTTGTCTCAATCACAAATGGCAGGCTGAAATCTGGTAATTTGAGCACTGGGGCCTTCCCCATAGCCTGCTTCAACTCCTCAAATGCTTCTTAAGCTGCCAAGGACCAATTAAAAGCATTCTTTTTTAGTAAATCAGTCAAGGGTTTAGAAATTATGCCATACCCTTTTATGAACTTCCTATAATACCCAGTGAGACCTAGAAATCCTCTTAACCCCTTTAAGCTTCTTGGAACTGGCCAATTAAGCATATCTTCTATCTTTTTTAAATCTGTGGCTACCCCTTCTTTTGAAATAATATGTCCCAAATATTCTATCTCCCCTACCCCAAATGAACATTTTGATTTTTTTACATACAACTGATGTTTCTGCAAAATTTCCAAAACTACCCTGAGGTGCCCCACATGTGACTCCAAGTCTCTACTGTAAACTAAAATATCATCAAAAAAATACCAAAACAAACTTTCTTAAATGAGGCTTAAAAACAGTATTCATAAGAGCTTGGAAAGAAGCTGGAGCATTCGTTAACCCAAATGGCATCACCAAAAACTCATAGAGGCCTTCATGGGTTTGGAATGCAGTCTTGTGAATATCACCCTCATTCATTCTGATCTGATGGTAACCAGATCTCAGATCTAGTTTAGAAAAATACTGAGCTCCATGTAACTCATCAAAAAGGTCATCAATTATGGGAATGGGGAATTTATTCTTCACTGTCTCAGCATTTAACCTCCTGTAATCTATGCACATTCTCCAACTATTGTCCTTCTTCTTTACCAGTAGCACTGGGGATGAGTAAGAGCTGGAACTGGGTCTTATGAATCCTTGATTCAATAAGTCCTGGACAATCTTTTCAACTTCAGTTTTCTGATGGTGTGAAAACCTGTAAGGCCTCAAATTGATGGGTCTTGAATCAGGCTTTAGGGGTATTATGTGGTCAATAGGTCTGTAAGGTGGTAGGGTTTTTGGTTCTTCAAAAAGGTTTAGGAATTGCTGTAATACCTCTTCCACCCTGGGATTAGTCACTGCAGTTTGGCTCTCCATAACTCCTTCAATTTTATACAGTTGAGCACAGAAAACCTGATCACCATTACTGCACTCTTTCTCTAAATTGACTTCCCCTTCTAAGAGTTTTACTTCCACCCTTATGTCATCAGTGACTAGTACCACTGGTTTCCCCTCACTCTCCACTATCATCTCACCCTTGTACAGCCTCAATCCTACATCCCCCATATGAGTAAGCCAATCATACCCTAACACTAGATCATAACCTTGAACACCCAGCACCATCAAATTATGTGCTGAGAAAGGGTAATCACGAATCTTGAAATTGAGCTCTTTACAAACACTTTGGCCATTTCTCTTGTACCCCATGCACCTCTGACAGGCAATTTTGGTGAGGGTACTGTTGGAATTTTTAGACTTTTCACTAAAGTTGGGCTTATGAAGGAATGGGTGGCACCAGTGTCTATAAGGATGCATATAGGCTCTTGTTGAACTTGCCCTTGATACATCAGGGTCTTGTTAAACTTGTTTCCACTGTAAGCGCTTAGAGTAACTATTTGGTGTTCTTCTCTTTTTTCCTCTTCCTCCCTTTCTACTACACCCTCGTACTGTAACTCTTCTTGATCTATGTTTCCTTCTAACTCTTCTTCTTCTTCTCCCTCCATCAGATTCAGCCTTCTTGGACACTTATGCCCTTGGGTCCACTTTTCAGGGCACCTGAAACAAAGGCCTAAAGCCTTTTTTTGGTCCAGAGTGAGGTTACTTTGGGGTTTTGGATTGGGTTTGGGGTTAGTCAGGGTTTCAGAGAGGTAAGCTTTGGTTGGGATCCTGTTGAAAGGTTTGTTTTGAGGAGTTGGGGTTTTGTATTGTGGTGCTGGTAAGGTCCTGACAAAGCCGGGTTTCTTTTCCCCCTCACTGACCACAACTTCAAGTTCCAAGGCTAGATTGAAAGCCTCATTTAGAGATTGGGGTTTGAACAGGTAAATAGAGTTATGTATTTCCACCTTAAGCCCACTGATAAAACTCCACACGAAAAAGAATTCATGTTTAATGCCTGTCTCAGCTAACAGCCTAGCTTTTGCTCTCTGGAATTCCCTTATATAATCATCCACATTACCAGTTTGTTGAGTTCTTTTGAATTGTACTACTGGGTTGACACAGTTCCTTCTTTTGAATCGTTCAAATACTGCCTCTACTAATACATGCCATGGCGGATTCGGGTTCTCAACTCGATAACAACTGTACCAATCATTAGCATCTCCTACGAAATTTACTGATGCTAATCGAGTTTTATACGATTCAGCAGTCTGGTTTACCTCAAAATATAGATTGCAGTGATCCAACCACTTGGTTGCATTATCCCCATCAAACAACGGGAAATCAACCCTTGGCATGAGTACTCGATGGTGATTGTGATCTTGATATCTAACTCCTCGACCCTGACTGGAATCGCCCATCTCATATTCAGATGTCTTCTCTTTGTGACCTTCATCTCGATCCTTAGATCCTTGATCTGAGAATAAAACAGAACCCCCATTAGTACCATTTCCCTAGTTCTGACTTGCTATAAACGTTTTGAGCATGTTTGCGAGGCCATCCACTGATAGTTTCAACTCGCTGATTCGATCCGAGTGATCTCTGAACTGGGCTTGGTTCTGCATATCTAGCACCTGAAGTTGAGATTGGAACTGAGCTTGGAGATGATCCCCTTGTGCTTGCAAGGTGGATTGAGATTCTCGTGACATCACTTCAATTCTCTCCTGGATTGCTGACAAGTCTACTGAGATCTCTTCCGGTCTCTCAGGAACTCGCTGCTTAGGCGCCATCTCAATTGCTCGACTACTACTTCCCAGATAGAATCAACTGCTTTGATACCACAACTGCAACGAGCTAGATACTCAAATGCAGGAGAAATCGATTGGAATCGATTTCAAGTAACACAGATAAGCAATTTTAAGAAAAGAGGTAGAAAAACGAAGAACAGCGATTTGGATTCTCCAAACGAGAAATCACAATTTTCATATTCATAAGCATAAAATTGGTTCCACACAATGGATCCCTATATATAGGCGATCTCAATACAGAAAAAAGAGAATAAAATGATAAGGTAAATTGTCCTATTTAACCTCGGACTGACATGTCAGCAGCAGGCGTTGACATGGCCTAACAAACTAACTAACTCAACGCGGAAAGAGATTCTCCATCCCCTCTAGTTATTACAATACTAGATACCTCCATTGCTTGTTGTTTGGGTCCACATGTCATGTTAAATCACCGATAGTAACGCCGTCTCCTTAGCTCCTTGAGACCCGCTGTCAGACTCAGCGACCATCTGTTCCGTTAGCACTTCACACCGTCTCCCTTCTTCGTCTTGTTCAAATTTCCCAACGGTCACCCCTAAATTCTTTTTGTTTTCAGCTTTGGATCAGAGGAGAGAGAAGTCCCTTGGCCTCCTTACCCAGAACTTTGTCAAGCTTTTAATCACAACAAATGTAAGTTGTTAAACTCAGATTTTGCATGTTTATATTCGGAGAAATTTTATTTTCTGATATGTTAAAACTGATGGCCTGTATGATAAAGCTCATTCACTTGCCATAAATTTTATATCGGAGATTGGTTGGTCCATGCAAACTATACTAAAGATGGTCAAAATAAAAGTTTGTTTCAACTATATCGGAGATTGGTTGGTCCATGCAAGCTCATTCACTCCTTTGAACTAACTGAGAGGGACCAATTTATAATACTTGGTTGTGATGGCTTGTGGGGGTATTAATTTATTTTTTAAATTTCTAAATGATTTTTTTATTAATTTAGGTAATTAGTAAGGCCTAATTTGAAACTTAACTCTGTATTTTGACTTATTATTCAGGTATTTGGACCAAGTGATGCAGTTGAGTTTGTTCAGAAACAGTTGAAGGTGAGACAATTTAGACACATTTAATTTATGGAAATAAATCTGCTGTTACCCATTTTATCCTTCTAAACTTGGAAATTATGTATTTTTCCCCTCTAAATTTTTTATCATTTATTAAAAAAGAAATAATGCAGAGCATGTTTCAGAAAAAAAAATGTCAATCTTCTAATTGGTTGGTTTCAGAGGGTAAATGGGTAATTTCTCTACTTTTGATGCTTACACTAGCATATACTTAAATGTTACTGTGTAAGCGTCTAAAGTGGAGAACTTACCCTTTGCTCAGAAACCAAAGTTTTTATGGGGTATACTGCATCATGAAAATCACCCTATATTTTTTTTATTTTGTTATTTTTCCTTTATAATATTATTAAAATTAAAAAATATATATATAATTTGTTTTGTCAGGAAACATCATCAGCCACAACAGCCGTGCGGCACCTTGTGCTAGAGGCAATTCGAGAAAGGCGATGCAAAGATAATTGCACAGCTATTGTTATTGTATTCAAGCATTAATTCTGGCATTTATTTTTCTCATTTTTGTTGTATGATTCAGGGTTTTGAATTATTTTCCTTCTAAATCTAACTAGCTGAATTTGCAAATTTAGAGTCCAAGTTAGTGAATAGTTGATATCCAGCAAATATGCAGTTTTGCCCCATTGTTTTTTGGGGGAATTTCATAAATTCCCCTCAAAAACTTCAATTTACATATTTCCCCCTCAAAAGTTCATAATATCATATTTACCCTTCAAAATTATGTAAGCTCACATATTTACCCAATTCATCAACTTTATCATTAATTCTAATTTCATTACTCTTGTAAATTCATAATTCCCATTTTACCCTCTTAAAAATTAAAAGGAATTGATGCAAGCTTCTACTGACTGTTGGTATTTCTCTCATTTCACCCTTATAAGATTTCACAAAACTATAACATGAGATCTCAATAAAACATTGATTTCCTTAAGCTAAACTATAAGCTAATGTACATTAACGTGATCACAAATTCCCAAAGAAGATCCAAAAATCTGGATTTGAGAACTCAGATGGCCTTGCTTTGAAGAAATGCCCAGTTCAACCCCCCTCCCCAGTGCTATCTCTATTTATTTTTGATTGAAAGCTATCTCTTTATATGTACCAGTAAAAACTTCTATACCAGTAACTGCATCAGTGGTACCAGTGTTGCTGCCTCTCTTCAGCGGTACCAGTTTTGCTTTGTCGGTTAATCAGAGGGACGTGTCAGATTTAAACATTGGATATTGCTTGAGGTTCATGTGTTTTCTTAGTTTAATTTTATTTCTTTTCTAATTGCTGGACTTCATAGCAGCTTCTGGACTTTATAGCAGAAATTAAACTTAATATTTAATTATATTATTATTAATTATTGTATAATTTGTATGTATCTATGGTGTGTAGGGCTGTCAAAAAAGCTCGTAGCTCGTGGCTCGCTCATGACTCACATCTGGCTCGATCGATAACAGCTTGTTCGATAGTGGACCGAGCTATTAACGACCTGGCTCGCTAACAGCTCAGACCAAAATTAACGAGTTTGAGCTGGGGCCTAGCTCGCTCGCCAGCTCACGAGCTAGCTTGGCTAGGCATCAATTTGTGAATTTATATGAATTTGTGTGTATTTTATAATGTCAAGCTCGGTCCAGCTTGGTTCAGCTCGGTCCAGCTCGGTTCAAAAAGGTTTGTAAAATTTATTTTCTTCAAACCAAACCTAGTGAGCCAGCTCGTAGCTCCTGAGCTGGCCCGCGAGCTGGCTTGTCACGAGTTTGAGCTGAGATTTTAGCTTGCGAGCTGTTGACGAGCTGGCTCACTAACAGCTTGGTCCAGAATTAACGAGCTGAGCTAAGGCCCAGCTCGGCACGAGCCAGCTCATTTACAGCCCTAATGGTGTGCTATATTGTTTGTTTGTTTTAGATTAGGACTGATAGGGGATGTTATCGTTGTTAGTTAAGATTAGTGGGGGTGAAAACTGGAATGTAGGTTATATATTTTATAAATTAACAAAATTAAAATACAAAGGGTGTTTTGTGACAATCAGTGAAAGTAAGCTTGTCAGTAATCTAAAAAAGTAAATTTGACCCGAGTTAGACAATCCATTTAATTTAACTGCATTTTTCAAGTACATCAATAATTGCATGTTAATGGTTTTCACTAACAGCAAAAGATAGAAGAGCTTAATCCAATCAAGAGGCCGCTCTTTCATATTTTCTACTATTATTCCTGTACATGTTCTTGCAGCTTCACCTGGTAATGTATTCACACTTCGCAACAATCAAATTTATCAAATAAAGGTAGAAAATAAATAAAAACAAAAAAAATACTGAGAGAAGGTTTGTTTATAAGAAGCTGCAGTTAGTGTTGGAAAAAGAGAGAAATAGAGGAGCAGAGTCCAAGACCTTTATTCCTTGTCTGGTCTCTCTATTTCAAGCCTAATTATTTCTCTTGTTGTTGGTAAACAAGCAGTGCTTTCTACCAGCATGTATCCTCTATTCTTAGAATCTTTGTTGGTACATGAGAGTTCTGGTGTTCGAGATCAGATCGACTATTTGGACATTAAAAACTAAATTATTGATCCATAGTACATACCAATCTACTCTATGCATAGTACCACAGCCTCATTCACGGTAAATTGTGAATGAATTTCACCAACTGAGAGGGGCTTTCTGAATATATTGGGAGGCTGAGTTTCTTTGCATTGTTTAATATTTTTTAAGGAGAAAGTTTACTCTTTACTAGGAACCCTACTTATGACCTCGAGATATGATTTTTCTTGCACTTTTAACCTTATTTCTAAGCCAATCCTAAGCTAGACCTATTCAATTACTATAATTTAAAAAAGTCTCATGGGTCTAACATACTATAATTTTAAGAATTCAAAAACTTTAGTCATGTGTAGATCTTCTATGGAACTAGGGAGTTCAAAGAAAGAACAAGACCCCAAGATCAAATTGAAACGGGGCACTATCAATTTGTCAAATAGGATCAAACTGCTGGTAAAGTTGAGAAACATGGTTTTCATGGAGAGTTGCTGGCTCGATACTGTGCAAGAATTATGCTTCTTCTCAAGATAATGATTATGATGATGATGATATGTTTAATGATAGTTTTAAGGTGTGCTGCATGAGCTTTATGGGTGATCTGAGGTGGAGTGCCAATTGGTTGCAACAACCAAGTGAGACGCCTTAATGATGCTATGGTTTTAATGTTAGGGTCCTTTTGTGATGCTTACTTAGTACTGATGAACTTTTGTAATAAGTTGTTAGAACTAACTATGGAGTATCTATTGCTACTGATTTGTATACCAGTGTTTTTGGGGATAAACAAGTATCCATGCAATTTAGTCAACATCTGAATTGTAATATGGGGCTAAACATTGATCAAGGGGCCTAGGCTGAGATCTCTCACCCATATGTGTTCACTGTTAGAATATTCAGTTATTCTATTTATAGAACCTATTTATGGAATTCCTGTTTGAGTAACCCATTTATAATACATATTCATATATATTATTTTTAGAGAGAGGTTACAGGAATTAGGTACCTATTTGTGTATTAACCGCCCACTCATCCCCACTCATATCGTTGATGGATAGAATGAGTGTTGGGTATAAATAAGAGTCCTGGCTGATCCTCTCTCTGCACATACTCACATACAACCATTAAAGTATTTTGCTCTCCATTAGCAAAAGTGAAACAGAGAAAGAGAGAGAAATCGACCCGGCGCAACCTCGTAGGATCTAAGGCTTGCGATCATCGTTGAAGTACTTGCTTGTTGTTCATAATGAATGCTAGAGGTACGCTTATGTATTACGTTTAACTTAATTATAGTATTTAATGTAATCTTATGTTGTTTCAAGTTCTTGGGACCTTTAATGGTCTTTTGCTCTTATGATGCATTTTCTAATGCATAATTAAAGATGATCAAAGTGCTTATGTTCATGTAGTAATTCTACTTACATGTGGTATCAGAGCGTTGCTTGGAAACTTCATAATTTTCATTAAATTTCTGTGATTAAACTATTATAGATTAATCTATAAAATTAGAACTTGTAAAATTGATAATCCCCAATTGAATTGCAAGTTTCCGGGGAAGTTAGGGTTAGACTTGAAAGAATTGTTAGTTTCTGTTAATTAGGGTTTAAATCTCCATTAAAGGAGCAATATTTTTAGAAAATAATTCAAAACTGAATTTAACTTCCACGATCGTAGTAAATTTGAATGATTATTATATGCAATATGATATTTAATTATCATATAGATATTGAATTGAATTGCGTGTTAATTCATAAGGCATTAAGGATACTCCCAAAGGTAGGTCCGCCGCCCTTATGATTAAACACATAAAAAGTGCAAGCAACTTCCGTTATTATGTAAATTGTGTATGCCCAAAGGTAGCACAATAGAACACCAACGAAATTGCTAATTAAAGTGCTTCAATAATGTAGTTTTATTTATTTTTCTTTTATTTTATTGCTATCGTCTTAAATCATGAGACATTAAGTATACTCCCAAAGGTAGATACGTCGCTCTTATGATTTACACATTAAAGTTGCAAGTAATTTACGTTATTGTCAATCGTGTATGTCCAAAGGTGACACGATGAGACACCAATAAAATTACTAATTATAGAGTTATATAATATATATTAGATATATTATATTATTAGGTTGTAGATCTTAACTTGTTAGGATCTAGAGTTATATAATATATATTAGATATATTATATTATTAGGTTGTAGATCTTAATTAGCCCCAAAGGGTGATTAGGGTTTATCTTACGTCACTGCTTCTAAATCTGAATTAATATCTGAATTAAAGTTAAATTAGAAGATTCAAAGCATTGACGTACATCTTCTAATATCTCTTCCTAATTATATTTACATTAAAGCCTTCTTGCCTGATCTTAAAGTGTTCTTTCTTTACTATCTCCCTAATAAAAGTTAAAACAAGGATAATTACTTAAAGTTTAACTAATAATAAGATAAGAGAATTTTCTTAATTCAAAAAAAAAAAAAAGACACCCTCAGTAAGAGCTGTTGTACTAACTTAAGAATGAAGCAATGTCTAGGAAAGTCGGAACTCGTAGCAGAGCCAAGTGCTCCCTGACTTTCCTGGTTGTGATTTAGAGACTTAGGCAACTGGCCGAATGGGTTATGAAGATAAATAAAAGGATATTAAAAGTTTCACGTAAGGATTTTCTTTAGTTTCTTATCATCATATTGTCAAGTTTGATCTTAAAGGTAGATGAAAAGAAACTTTATCCTAAAGAATTAGAGTAATTACTTCATAAAATAAGATGAAAATATCTATTTTATAATTATCACTTGAAATCTAATTATTCTTCATAATTTTTCCTAAATAAAGGTTTCACTCCTGCCGGTGCCGGATTCGCATCAATGGTTCAGTCAGTTATGACCTTTAATGGTCTCAACTTTACAGAATGGCATGAACATGTGCAGTTTGCACTTGGCTCAATGGATCTTGAGGATGCCATCCTAACTGAAAAGCCCACTGCTCTTACTAACACTAGCAGCGCTGAAGAAAGGGCTCTAATGGCCAGTTGGGAGAAAAAGAACAGGATGGCATTGATGTTTCTTAAGATGACTGTGGCAACTAATGTCAAAATTTCGCTTCCGACTACTGAAAGTGCCAAGGACTTTTTACAAAGTGTTAAAGCACAATCTCAAAGTGCTGATAAGAGTGTTGCAAGTACGCTAATGTCAAAACTGACCACCATGAAATATGATGGAAGTCTTACTATGCACCAGCACATACTTGAGATGACATCCTTAGCCTCAAAACTCAAGGGTGTTGGGATGACCGTGGAGGAACCATTTTTGGTTCAGTTTATAATCAACTCTTTGCCTTTTGATCAGTATGGACCATTCCAAATGAACTACAACACACTTAAAGATAAGTGGACAGTTCATGAATTGTCTGGAATGTTGATCCAAGAGGAGCAAAGAATCAAAGATAACAAGCCTCCCGCAGTCCACCTTGTGAACCATAATGGCGCTAGCACAAGCAATGTTAAGAAATCAGGTGGTGGAAAAGGAAAGAAAAAGGGTTCCCCAGCCCAGAAAGCTTCTAAAGGAACATTCAACAAGACGAGCAAGGAAAGGTGCAACTTTTGCAAGAAAGTTGGGCATTTCCAGAAAGATTGCATGAAGCGTCGCCAATGGTTCGAAAAGAAAGGTATGAATAGTGCCTTAGTATGTTTTGAATCACATTTTATTGATGTTCCTAATAACACCTGGTGGTTTGATTCTGGTTCTAGCACTCACATTTCTAATAACATGCAGGGATTCCTTTCAATCCGGACCACAAGTCTAAATGAGAGATCAGTGATGACCGGAAGTAAAGAAAGAGTACCAGTTACGGGAGTTGGAACGTATCGACTCATTACTGACACCGGCTGTACTTTAGATTTACTTCATACACTTTATGTACCTACTTTTAGTAGGAACTTAATCTCTGTATCTAAACTTGATAATTTAGGTTATAAAGTTAACTTTGGTTCAAATTGTTGTTATGTACGTAAAAACAATTGTGTGATTGGTAATGGAATTTTAGTTGATGGATTTTACAAGCTTTGTCTTGATAATGTTTTTGTCCAATCTCTATGTACTGTGCATTTTAATGTAGGAATTAAACGAGCTAACATAAATGATAATTCGGCTTACTTGTGGCATAAAAGACTTGGTCATATATCCAAAGACCGAATCCAACGTCTCATAAAGAACGAGGTTCTTCCGAACTTAGACTTTACAGATTTTGGAACATGCATTGATTGTATTAAAGGGAAACAAACCAAACGATCAAAGAAAGGCGCCACAAGAAGTTCACAATTATTAGAAATTATCCATACTGATATCTGTGGTCCTTTTGACGTCCCCTCCTTTAGTAAGGAAAAATACTTCATCACCTTTATCGATGATTACTCACGTTACGGATTCATTTACCTTTTGCATGAAAAATCTCAATCAGTTGACGCTTTGGAAATTTTCGTCACTGAGGTTGAAAGGCAACTGGAACGTAAAGTGAAGATTATTAGATCTGACCGAGGTGGTGAGTATTATGGAAAGTATGACGAATCGGGTCAAAATCCTGGTCCATTCGCTAAATTTTTAGAAAAGCGAGGCATTGTTGCGCAATACACAATGCCAGGCACACCACAACAAAACGGTGTCGCCGAACGTAGGAATCGTACTTTAATTGAAATAGTTAGAAGCATGTTAAGTCATGCAAACGTACCCAAGTATTTGTGGATGTACGCTCTAAAGACAGCCATGTATTTGTTGAATAGAGTTCCTAGTAAGTCCGTTGAAACTACTCCTTTTGAGTTGTGGACGGGAAGGAAACCGAGTTTAAGACATTTACACGTTTGGGGCTGTCCAGTGGAAGTAAGAATTTACAATCCACATGAAAAGAAATTGGATTTCCGAACCATCAGTGGTTATTTTATTGGTTATCCAGAAAAATCAAAGGGGTACTGTTTTTATTGTCCTAACCATAGTACGAGAATTGTAGAATCCGGAAATGCTAAATTCATCGAAAATGGTGAAAATAGTGGGAGCTCAAGTCAACCAAGTGTTGACATTCAGGAAGTCACGCGGCAAGACATTGTACCTATTATTGTACAAGTGCCCTTGATTTCGAAAAGAGCTGTTCCAAATGTTGCTCCGCAACTTAATGTCAATTTGGAACAACAAACTGAGAATGAGGAAATTCCCACTAATGATGTCGTCAACGAAGAGGTAGTACAACCCCAACCCATTGAATTGAGACGCTCCGCACGTGAGCGTAAACAAAATCAAATGGATGATTATGTGTACTTCAATGAACTAGAAATTGATTCAAGTATTGACGATCCGGTTTCCTACACTAAAGCCGTACAAAGTGAAGACTCAGAACATTGGGTAAATGTTATGAAAGAAGAGATAAAATCAATGGATCAAAATGAAGTTTGGGATCTCGTTGATTTGCCTCACGGTTCCAAGAAAGTTGGATGTAAATGGATCTTCAAGATCAAACGTGATTCTAAAGGCAAAATCGAACGATATAAAGCCAGACTTGTTGCCAAAGGCTTTACTCAGAAAGACGGCATTGACTACAATGAAACCTTTTCGCCCGTCTCGAAAAAGGATTCTCTTAGAATAGTCTTAGCTTTGGTAGCTCATTATGACTTAGAGCTATATCAAATGGATGTCAAGACAGCTTTTCTAAATGGCGAGTTAGAGGAAGAAGTGTACATGGATCAGCCCGAGGGCTTTTCAATTGGGGGGAAGGAACACAAGGTTTGCAAATTGAAAAGGTCGCTATATGGACTGAAACAAGCCTCACGACAATGGTATCTTAAGTTCAACGATGTTATTACGTCTTTTGGTTTTAAAGAAAATATTGTTGACCGTTGTATATATACCAAAGTCAGTGGGAGTAAGATAATGTTTCTAGTCTTATATGTTGACGATATTTTGTTGGCCACTAATGATCTTGGTATGTTACATCAAACCAAGAAATTTCTCTCAAAGAATTTTGAAATGAAAGATATGGGCGAGGCAAACTATGTGATCGGAATTGAAATATTCCGCGATAGATCACAAGGATTGTTAGGTTTGTCTCAGAAAGCATATATAAATAAAATTCTTGAGAGATATAATATGGATAAATGCTCAAGTGGGTCAGTGCCAATTCAGAAAAGGGACAAGTTTGGATTGTTTCAATGTCCTAAGAACGAATTGGAGAAATCAGAAATGAAAAACATCCCTTACGCGTCTGTGGTTGGTAGCTTAATGTATGCTCAGACATGTACAAGACCAGACATAAGCTTTGCCGTAGGC
The DNA here is from genome assembly GCA_964058825.1 of Carex arenaria. NCBI lineage: Eukaryota > Viridiplantae > Streptophyta > Magnoliopsida > Poales > Cyperaceae > Carex > Carex arenaria. The sequence goes on from CAXKVW010001050.1 coordinate 25,720, forward strand.
ATACTTGGCAGATTTCAAAGCAATCCAGGGATGGAACATTGGAAAGCGGCGAAAAAGGTACTCCGCTATCTTCAAGGAACGAAGAATCTTATGCTAACCTACAGGAAGACCGATTGCTTAGAAACAATCGGATACTCAGATTCAGATTATGCCGGATGCATTGATACACGCAAGTCCACAGGCGGCTTTGTGTATCTATTAGCAGGAGGAGCAGTCTCATGGAAAAGTGCGAAGCAGACTATCATTGCTGCATCCACTATGGAAGCCGAATTCGTGGCTTGCTTTGAGGCCACGATACAAGGATTATGGCTGCGGAATTTTATTTCAGGGCTTGGGTATGTTGACAGTATCGCCAAGCCACTGAAAATTTATTGTGACAACGCCGCAGCAGTCTTCTTCAGTAAGAACGATCGGTACTCTAAAGGTGCCAAGCACATGGAAATAAAGTACCTGGCTGTGAAAGAAGAAGTGCAGAAGCGAACAATTACGATTCAACATATAAGCACCGACAAAATGATAGCTGATCCCTTAACCAAAGGATTAGCGCCCAAGACATTTACAGAGCATGTCGTAAATATGGGCTTAGTTGAGCGTGCATGATTTTGTTGTAATTTGTAAAACTTTGAATTAATATTATTAAAGAGCTCATTGTTTGTTTGTTTCTATTTTGATTGTTATTTACTTATGTTGGTATACCTTATTGTTATATTTAAATAATAATCAGTTCTATGCAAGAACAATTAAAGGGATCATTATGTTAAAGCCCTTATGGTTTATATTAATTGGGATTAATATTGTGGTACATGGAAGGGAATGAGTCGATATATTGACTCACAACCGCCATGACTCGTATTGATTTTGATTAAGGATAAACATTATGTTATACTGAAATTATGGAATATATTACATATATATTATCACTAGTCTTAAAGTTCATATATGCTATTAAAGTTATATTCATTACGAATTACTGAATTAGTGGGAGAATGTTAGAATATTCAGTTATTCTATTTATAGAACCTATTTATGGAATTCCTGTTTGAGTAACCCATTTATAATACATATTCATATATATTATTTTTAGAGAGAGGTTACAGGAATTAGGTACCTATTTGTGTATTAACCGCCCACTCATCCCCACTCATATCGTTGATGGATAGAATGAGTGTTGGGTATAAATAAGAGTCCTGGCTGATCCTCTCTCTGCACATACTCACATACAACCATTAAAGTATTTTGCTCTCCATTAGCAAAAGTGAAACAGAGAAAGAGAGAGAAATCGACCCGGCGCAACCTCGTAGGATCTAAGGCTTGCGATCATCGTTGAAGTACTTGCTTGTTGTTCATAATGAATGCTAGAGGTACGCTTATGTATTACGTTTAACTTAATTATAGTATTTAATGTAATCTTATGTTGTTTCAAGTTCTTGGGACCTTTAATGGTCTTTTGCTCTTATGATGCATTTTCTAATGCATAATTAAAGATGATCAAAGTGCTTATGTTCATGTAGTAATTCTACTTACATTCACTGTTCAGTAAATAAGGGGTATGTGCAGCTTAATTTGCTTTTGCTGATACTGCCTTTTGAGGTGTAATTATGACCTTCTTATTTTAATCAAATGAGCTCTTTTCCTATGCTTATCAAAAAAAAAAAAACCAACTGAGAATTATGATCTTCCTATGTGTTTCTTTTTTTGTTAATATCATAGACTGTGTAATCTTTTTTATTTAATATCATGGCCTACGAGCAATTCAAGCAAAAAAGAAAATGGTAAATAAAAAAAAAGTTTGTAAAATTGACTGAAGAGATTGAAGTAATTGCATATACATTCATTTTATCGAAGTACAATAAATGATACAATGAACTAAGAAATTCAAGTAATTGCATATACTTTACCAATGCCATAGTAGGAAACATTTCATATTTTATTTTGGTTTATAATTAATTTCCACTAAAATTAATTGTTGACATTGCAGACAAATAATATATTATCAAACTCTAAGATTATCGTTTGCTCTTGTTATTGACTAATACATGATGAAGAAATCAAATAAAAAAAATCACATCTAAAAAATGTGATTAAAATAATATTTCAATCCCATTGCAACACATGGACACTTAACTGGTCAGTTTCATAGATATACACACCATATAGAGAATAACACTAATTCACATTAGAATTAGGAAAACCACTATGTGTCCTTCTGAGTTGACAAAGTACTCTGTGTATCATCAAAAATCATTTAATTCATTTCATTCCCCGTTGCAAAGCACGGGCACTTGACTAGTATATATATATATATAGAGAGAGAGAGAGAGAGAGGGAGGTTAGCTAAGCTCAAAACGTTTGTTCCTAGTAAAGAGACTAAGCTAAACCATAAACCCTAAACCCTAAACCCGATTTTCAAAGTCTAAATGGTCGATCCAAATAGACAAGTGTTTAATCTATATTAAAATGTGCTTGGAGACCAAATTTTACATTTTTTTGGAATTTTTTTACTTTTTATTAAGATGGTTTGAAAATCACTGTTTTTCAATGGTGCAGAATTTTAATAAAAACAGCAATTTTCAAACTATCTTAATAAAAAGTAAAAAAATTTCAAAAAAATGTAAAATTTGGTCTCCAAGCGCATTTTAATATAGATTAAATATCTGTCAATTTGGATCGGCAAATTGAAGAACCTAATCGTTTATTCTTGAGACTAGGAACAAACGTTTTAAGCTTAGCTAAAACATTTTAGTGTGGCATTATATATAGGTTTTAATGGGACGTCAGTAGCTTTTCCACTTGACACTTGTGTGTTGATTTCGAGTCCTCTGCAGCTTCTTACAACAATAAATTAGAGGATCGACTTGACTCTGATCAGTCGTCTCCACTGTGTTACACCACAATAATTATAGGATTGACTGAGTCGTCTCCACACCACAATAATTATAGGATTGACTGAGTCGTCTCCACACCACAATAATTATAGGATTGACTTGACTGTGAGTCGTCTCCACACCACAATAATTATAGGATTGAACATAAAAAAAAAGAAATATGAAAACTTAGGCGTCGGCCTGGCCTGGGAATGACACTCATTTATCCATTTAGCTAAGCTCAAATTGTTTGTTCTTAACCTCTGGAATAAATAATTTGGTTATTCTATTTTTCAAAGTTTAAACAGTCGATCCAAACTGATAGGTGTTCAATCTATATTGAAATGTGATTGGAGACTAAATTTAAATTTTTTTGAAATTCTTTTATTATTTATTAAGATGGTTTGAAAATCGTTGCACCATTGAAAAACGATGACTTTCAAATCATCTTAATAAATAGTAAAAAAAAATCAAAAAATATGTAAATTGGGTCTCCAAGCACATTTTAATATAGATGGAACACCTGTTGGTTTGGATCAACCTTTGGACTTTGAAAATAGCAAAACCAAATTGTTTGTTCCAGAGACTAGAAACAAACGATTTGAGCTTAGCCACTATCTCTCTTTCTGTAGAGAGAGAGAGAGAGAGAGAGAGAGAGGAGGGATCCACTTACATTATTTTTTTGTGACACAAAATTACACCATCCATTTTTAAAGTTTTCAAAATCAAACAGTCGAAGCAAACCGTTCAACATAATCTCCATATTAAAATGTGCTTAGAGACCAAATTTTACATTTTTTTTTTGAATATTTTTACTATCTCCAATCTTATATAATGCACGTAGTTGTCCTGATCCGCCAACGGCTGAGATTGATAGATGAATTTTCGGATTTAATACCAGCCCTCCAATCACATAATATGTCTTCTTTTGATTAAATGCTTTGTTTTTACGTGTAGAAGTCTAAATTTAGTTAAAAATATACTCGCCATATGTAATGCCACACGATATATTACAATTAAAATTGAATAGAGAACAAAATTGGAGATAAAATCAATTTCTCGGTTTCCTTATTTCTCCTCTCCAGTAATCTTTGTTTCCTTATTTATTTCTTATTTCTCCTTATTTCTCTTTTTCCTTTATTTCATTTCTCCATATAGAAAGGATATTTCTTGCTGTTTCTGCTGAGTAGAAATCTAGCTAACAATTTCCTTTTCAAATCTCCAATAACTTTGAAAATGGAGATCTCCAATACCTCTTCCGTTTGTTTAATCTTTCAATCATTACAAATGCAAACCATTTAGTAATTGTTACTAATTTGCAAATTAATTTGATTAATTTATTTATTGTTAAAATTCTATGCACTTTCGTATTTACATGACTCTTTACTTAAAACTAAGTGAAAATATCATTGAAGTTAGAAATTAAAAAAAAAAAACAAAGAGTCTACTTCATCTAAAAAACTTGATAAATTCGAATGAAAAGGAGATCAAAATATTAAATATGTACTGCTTTGGAATTATCTACATACTTTTATGATTTCAAATTACTATTCTCAAAACGTGAATTAATGGAGACCAGCAATTCGTAAAACTCAATTCTTAATGAATAGTGGAAGGAACTGGAAGGTTCCAGTTTTGCTATAGGTCCACCTAATAAATATGGCCAAAATATTTCCATTTTAGTTAAAACGGGAGTCGAAGCATCATCATCATTGATTAAAACACAAAATGAATCGGATGGTTTAGTAATCTCTTTGGACAGAGATGGTCCAAAGAGCTTCAGACCAATTCCGCTCCCCTGGCAAGAACCATCAGCCGAATTCAAATGCCGCCCTTCGTCAGGTAGGAGTTCCTTTGTGATTTGATTATGAGGCTTACATTTAGTAATCGAACCATGTTTTGGCATAGATTTATTTTAGTAAGCGCAGATCGATACAGTTGAGTTTTGGTTTCTATTATCAGGTTTTAGTTGCAGTTTGCAAGACATCTGGATCTTTATTTGTGAACATGCAAAGTTTGAGCAAATATTTTTATGATGCATTCTCTTGTTCTCTATCTTGTTTGCATTTTTTTCTCCATCATTTTATATAGTTTAGCTATTAGCTATTATCCATTCATTTTATTGAGCTATATTTTTGTATAATAAGTGAAAAATTACGGGCTTTGATTTGGTCGGAGGACCCTATAGGGCTATATGGATTTTAAAAACTAAACTAGAGCATAGTTCGGTTGGGCAGGTAATCATTTTTGAATATATTATTATTATTGTAAATTTTGTAGGCAAAGTTTGAGATATGTATTCTATTAGTTACCACTGGTGAAACAATTAGTTATTTACTAATTTGCATATAAATTGTTGTTTTTGGAACATTTTTGCATTTCAATTTAATTATTGGGTTACATATTGTACCTAATGCGTTTTAATAAATTGCAACTATTTGGTTATTCTTGATGGTGTAATTAAATACTTCAGCATAGTGAAAATTTTGTTTTGAAATAATAAACTGGGAAAACCAGTGATAACTAGCTTCTAATGATTTGGTAAATGTGCAGGCAATCTTTTGTGAAGGCACTGGAACTATTCGTGAATTGGTTTGAGGAAGCAAAAGAGGAACAATGATGAATGTGTTGTTATAATATGTTCCTGTTGCAACGCACGGGCACGATACTAGTTTATTAATATGGTTCGAAAGTCACTGTTTTTCAAAATAAATAGTAAAAAAATTCCAAAAAATGTAAAATTAGTCTCCAAGCACATTTTAATATGGATTGAACACCTGTTAGTTTGGATTGACCGTTTGGACTTTGAAAATAGAAAAAACCAAATCGTTGTTTCCAGACTATTGAATTTTTGTACCCATCTTAATAAATAGTAAAAAAAGAAAAAAAATATAAAATTTGATCTGCAAGTATATTTTAATATATCCAACATGTTGAACGGTTTGGATTGACTGTTTGAACTTTAAAAATAGATGGTTCAATTTTGTGTCACCAAAAAATAATGTAAGTGGATCCCTCAGCGTATATATGTATATATATATGGAGTAAATCTAGGGTGTGACGTGCTCACCAAGAGGGTTTGGTGAGCACAACTCGAAAAATACATTGGATCGGCTTCAAATGACGAATCCAAACCGTTGAAATCCATATACTTCGTGAGTGATGCATGTACATGTAAAATTTTGGAAGTTTCGAATTCATTTGCTACGAGGTCAAGCGGTCAAAGTAATGAATCTTTTAATAAATTATTCTATTAGTTGTTTTGTATATTCATTTTTCATCATTACTTTGACCGCTTGACCTCGTAGCAAACGAATTCGAAACTTCCAAAATTTTGCATGTACATGCATCACTCACGAAGTATATAGATTTTAACGGTTTAGATTCATCATTTGAAGCCGATCCGATGTATTTTTGGAGTTGTGCTCACCAAACCCTCTTGGTGAGCACGTCACACTCTAGATTTACTCTATATATATGTATATATATGTATATAATGTATATAATGTATGTCGCATCATTGATATTTTTATTCCAACGATTCAGTTTTTCTCTCCTCAATTTTTGATTGAAATCTTATATTATACTTCTCTTCATTAAAAATAATAATTTAAATCTAAGGTGCAATATAACTTCTATATTATGCCATTTTTTTAGTTCTTCTGTTGAGATATTGTAAAGTTGGTGGATCGGACGTCAGCAATTATCAGGCCAGATGGCCTGGGCAGCAGGTGCGTGAGCCATCTGAAAAGAGAAGAATAGGAGAATATTCACCCAACCGCGCTGCGCAAGCTAAAGCACATCTTGATCAATACAGCTGCCAATTATGTTACTCGGATACTCCACATTGGACTCCGTACCCGTGTTGGATATGTGTCGGATACCAATACGCGTTCGATACAGCAGCTGACGTATCTGCTTAGATGGCGTATTCTTAGTATCAGGATACCGTCTCTGATACACATTGACTGGCACCAATACAGTTCTGACACATTGGGTAGAATCGGATATATTGAGGCAATACACCAGTGAAGCATTGACACACAATACATCGCGCATACTGAGGCAAAACATTTCTCCCAACGCCAGGGATCGAACCTAGGTTCTGCGCTACAAACACCAAGCTACTTTACCACTAGACTACTTTATAATTGTTGTTAAAAGCCAGTATAATTTATATTTAATTTATATTTGGACTATTTTATCTTACCATACTTAGAATTTTTTATATTTAATTAAATAATAAAAGTAGTAAATTAATTATATAAATATAATATAATATATAAAATAAGTGTATTGTATCCTTGATTTTTGAAAATTGCCGTATCGTCGTATCTGATACGATACCCGTATCCATGCAACATATGCTGCCATTAATATACACAATTGGTCTCTTTTTTTGTTAAGCAAGAGAGAGATATATAGACAGGAGCGGACCTAGTATATTCGGGAGGGGAGGGGAGGGGGGGTGGCTGCCCCCCCCCCCCCTGGATTTTGAGTTTTAGTGGAGATTTATCGGTTCTGACTGGCTTTAATCCTCCCTGGAAATTTTTTTGCCCCTCTTTGAATGTTTAATTGGTAAATCGGGTTAAATTTATAGTTAAAATTAAAATAAATTTCTTGAAATATGATTAGTAATTATAATTATAAGTCAGAATATCATAAATTACAAGTCAGAGCATTATAAAGTATAAGTTAAATCATTATTTTTTTATCAAATATCAAATTAGTTAATGTGTTTAAATCCGATTAGTTATTTAAACTCGATTCAATCTTTTTTTGCCCCCCTGACGAAAATTCTGGATCCGCCCCTGTATATACTATATAGAGGAGGTATGGACCTAATAGGGGAATTCCTCATACTATTGGCATTATTATTCTCAATTTGAGGAGTGAATTTTTTTTGTTTAAACCGTTACTGTGTGACCAGTGGGTCAAGGTGACTCCTTTGTAAAACTTTTTTTTTTAACATCAATATATATCTTAGTGGAAGCTCTCCACTAACCTTAAAAAAGGAAGAAATATTGTATAGTTAATTTTTTTTTTACAATTGTGTTTGTCCTCAATTATTCAAATTAAAGAAAATATTTTTCTCTGTCTAAATTTTATTTCCGTGCCAATTATTTTTCATCAAAAATTTATTTTATTTTCAAACTAACGAGTCGACTCGGAAAACAACCTTAAATAATAATAAAAAAATAATCGATCAAAGCATAGGACAAAATCACCAAAAGTGAGCTCAATCCCATGCATCTTATTACAGTAAGGTGGTCCCCGTGTGATCGTGTCAGCGAATTTCTTACAGTAAGGTCCGTGTGACACTGTCAGCGAATTTCTGTCTCCTCTTTTTCAATTGCCTGTGGGACTGGAACTTTCGTAGGGTGTTCGTTGGTTCGGTTTAATTGGTTTTTGGACCGAACCAAATTAGATTGGTTCAAATGATTTGGTTTTTTTGGATTAATGGTTCAGTTTGGTTTGTTTTTTAAAACCGAATTATAACTTCAGTTCGGTACGGTTCAGTTTGAAAATTTTCAAAATCGAAATAACTAAACCGATCGAACTTTTATATATTATGAATTTGGTCCTGACCGCTCCGGATTATTTCGTATTATCCCAATTTATTTATTAATCAATTACTTTAAATACTTCGATTTATTTTTTAATTTACTTCGGTTTATTACAAAATAATTGTTTTAAATAAAAAATTAATGTATTTCGGTTTGGACTGAACAAATCGAAATAATATTTCGGTTCGGTTCAGTTCTATTTTTGAAACCGAATTATAACTTTGGTTTGCCTAGTTCGGTTCGGTTTTCTATCACTTTCATTGTTTCTCCTAGTCGTTCTACTTGGATCTCCTTCCTGATCGTTGTTTCTCCAAGTCGATCTTCTAATCCCCATTTCCTCGAAGACTTGAGTGCGCTGCTTCGCCTATTAGCATCCTCGGTCTCTTCAACCAACACCACTCACCTGCCATCCTTCTCAACTCTCTTCCCTTAATTAGATTGTCAACCATTTCAAAGACGTCCAATTGTTCCCTCTGACATCACTACTACAAAAATACAGTTTGTACACGGACTTTAACTGAAGAGCTACACGGATTTAGAAACGTGTGCAATAATGGGGTGTAGGAAAGTCCCCCATTTACACACGGATAAATTATCGTGTATGATTATACAAATCCCACACGGATTATTAATAATAACACGTATGGAAAACCTCCAAAAGTGCACACACCGCAAGAGAGCTACACGGATTTGTAATACAATATCCGTGTAGGAATTCTATTTATACACGGATATTAACTAAAAACCGTGTAGCTCTCCTCCCTAGCTACACGGATTACTAAAATAATATCCGTGTAGGATTACTATTCCTACACGATTTTATGTTAATATCCGTGTATAAATAGTATTCCTACATGGATATTGGATTAAAAATCCATCTAGCTCTATAGATTTTTTATTGTTATCACATTTTACACGGATTTTTTTTAAAATATCCGTGTAGAAGTTTCAATTTTTTTTTTGTTTGTGGCTAGCCTCCACTTTTGCTAGCCATTAAATTATATATAATCAGAATATTTCTTTTGCCCAAAACATAATATAAATTGCCAAAACATAACATAACAATTCAAAATTGATAATTACACTAATTAAGTTATACAAATCCTCAAAGTTCTTTACAAAATTCGGATACAAACCACCTTGCCCACATCGCTCTAATTTCGTTGATTTGTTCAGGTGAGAAAGGGGCTTGGCTCCGGCTATACTACAATTATAATTTAAGTTAGTAACGAGAAACATATCGAATTATTGATATTTTTAAAATGAAAATTAATGTGAATTACTTACGTTATTTGGAAAGAAAAATTGATTCCTTTCGATCCAATTAAACATGAAAAGCATGGTGTAATAAGCGCACTCCCAAGACGCTTTCTGTGGCGCGCACTTAAATTTATATTTTTCGGGCTATGTTACAATGAAAATAATTTTTGGAACTATAATATTTAAGTTAAAAAATTATTGCATGTGTGCTCACCGGTAACCACTCAATTCTGAATGTATCTTTCACGGTCCCTTTAGCTCTTCCTTGCAGTCCTCCCTCTTTAACATATTTGGTCCAAGCCCTTACAAAATTAAGCGACTGTAATTAGCAATTTCGATCCACAATTTAATTACAATTGAAAAAAAAATCAAACCTAGTGAAAAATTATTGCTTACTGTGTCAAAAAGGGACAGATGTCTCTGCTCTCTTCAGGTGTGATGTCTTTTGGCCTTGCAGAATCCATGATAAAAGCCCTATTTGCAGTCGGAATGATAATAAACAAACACCAGTGTGTGCTGTGGCTTGAGAAATATTAGCGCAATTATAATCAAATTTAATTTTTTTTTATAATTATTTAATTGAAAACATCGAGAAAAATTGAAGGTTAGAATCGTACATCTGGTGGTATGGCAGAAGAATAAATTTCTTGCCATCCGCGGAGCAACGGTGTATCGCATAGCACATATAGTCGACACACTGCTGACCCTGACCTTTTAGCACGGTGAAATTGAGTTTGCCGGGGTCCAGAATTACAGTGTTGTTTGCCTTATCTTTGGGCGACCATGATTCGCAAGTTCGGAGCAGCTTCCTGAAAATGCTTTACATTTTGAATATATATTTGAGTGATATACAATATATAAATAAAGTAAGGTCACTTACATGGTGAAAATGGTAAGGAATGAGCAATCGAGCCATCTATCGCGACCCTCGGCATATAGAAAGTCCTTGAAGTCGTTGAAAGAGAGCATGCATGGCCAGCCGTCATGCAGGAACATACCGGGTGGCGTCTCGATCATGATGCTGGTCATGCCTTCGGGTGCCTTCATCAAGCGGTCATGAAGACACTGACAATCGAGAGGCAAATCCTTGTATTCTTCTGGGCTGATCAGACGGCGGTCTGGCGCCTCAGGCTGGACTCCAGAATCAGTCTCTCCAACGGCATCGGTCGTGTGGACCATCCCACTGTCCCCCTGTACCGGTGATAAATGGGCCTCCTACGCATGCATCAAATTTTAAAAATTTCAAGTATTTAAAAAGAGCGGTTTTGAATGTAACAAGAGATATTGATAATTTAGAGATTACCTGATCAAGAATGATCTGATTCTTGGGCCCTTGGATAAATGACTCACGGATGTCATCCACAACTAGCATGTCCTCAGTCGGGACAGGAAGAGGTATCCTAGGCCATTCTGACACAACAGAGTCGATCTCCACGCATGCATAGCCGCGCCCGACCGGAGCATGGTGCACAAATGTTTGCCCCGGAATTACGAGACCCTTGGCAACGGTGATAGGCACCGCACCGCTCCAAATGATCAAGTCGCATTTGGTGGCCACCTGCAATTATTATTAAGATGCTCGTTATTGATACCAAGTTTACGAACCAACATTAATTGCATTTAGATTATTAATAGTAGGTATTACCTTGAGATTATCGAACTCGTCCTCCCAGGTCCCGGATGCTTGACTGCTTCGCCAAATTCCCGGCGAAATGGGGGGTCCTTGCTCGGATAGGTGTGTAAACTGATGAGATGTCACGCGGTTTACAATCCTTGCTTCCATCTCTGCCATCCTCGTCTCTTACTCTTGTTGGATTTCTCTATGGAGCCGCGCATCTCTCTTTTCGTCGGTGACTTTGGCGTGCGATCTTCGCTTGGGTTTCTCTGAACGGAAAACATTCTTGAAACCCTTGTAGACGCCTACACCCCTTACCCGACCCGGGTGCTCCGGATTGTCAAGCGTTTGAGTCAACGAGTCATTCTCCCTGGAACAGGTCTGGACACCCGATGTGACCTCCTCCTCCACTTGCAACTGTTAATAAAAAAATTGAATGCAACAAAAGAATAAGTCAAGTGAGTGAGCTATAATTTTTTTTGAATGACTCAGGGTTATAAAAAGAGTGTCTTACCATTTTATGAGCCACGAGCTGCAACTCTTGAGGCAGTCGGATCTTCCCGTCGGCGGTAATCTCAGACCTTGCCATGAGCCAATTCGTGCCCCGGGGATTGGCGATCTTTACCACGGGTGAGTCGGAATCTTTGTTTGACTCAAGCACAGACTTCCATTCCTTTGACTTACCCTCGTACCCGCCTGACCCTAAATGGTGCGGGTACTTGTTCATGGCAACAGTCCTCCTGCCTCTTTCGCTTTTTTCCTTCAAGAATAAAAGCAAACCGTTAGTTCAATTATAACAACCGATCGAGAAAAAAAGAGTTGAAACTTTATAAATTTAGTTACCCTGAACTCGGGTGTTTGCTTTAGAGCAACGAACTCGTCCCATATTGGTTGAGTCACATTTTGATAGTACCCGACCGGACACCTCCCTTTATTCATCCATTCCGTCACGAGGGTGCTCTTATGTTGCTTCCACCCCTCGTTCATTATCTTCAAGGTGTTCTGCCTCGATGTGTCATCCTTGATGTTCCATTGAGCCTGATTAACAGCAAACAATTATCAGTGTCAGAGCCTGTTTTACAAGAATCAAATTGAAATATTTGAATATAATCCGATTACCTTAATCTGCTGCCACCATTCTTCCTTATCTTCTTTTTTTACCTTCTTCCAGTTATCTATCCTAATGTCCGCCTTCTCCTTCACGAGATTGTTCACCCAATTTGAGTACGGTAATCGATTTTCCCCCGTCGGATGGCCATCTTTAGTGAACGTGATGAAAATTCCTTCGCCTCTGCCATGTTTTTGCACTTGGTCGGACCTCGCTTCCTTCTTTGTGACGAGGCTAACTGTGATGGACCTTGCATGTCCTCGTCTTCAGGATTGTTGAAGTGATCACCTGAATGTGACATGATTCTGCAAAAAAAAAAAATTACCAAACCTAATTTTAAATTTCTATAACAAGTTAATATTACCATTCCAAATCTAATTAATTTGCATATTGGTACAATAATTTACACTAATCAATTTACACTAATTTGGTGTAAAACAATTCCAATTTGGTATAAAATTTGGTCTAAAACATTCCAATAAAATTTACACTAATTTCACCTAAACCCGAATTTGATTCAATTTGATCCAATTTGGTTCAATAGACCTATTTTAAATTACACTAATTTCCAATTGGTTCAATTTGATTCAATAGACCTATTTGAAATTACACTAAATTTGGTTCAATTTGCTTCTAAAAAAAAAAAATTACCAAACCTAATTTTAAATTTCTATAACAAGTTAATATTAACATTCCAAATCAATTTTAAAATTAATTTGCATATTGGTACAATAATTTACACTAATTTGGTGTAAAACAATTCCAATTTGGTCTAAAATTTGGTCTAAAACATTCCAATAAAATTTACACTAATCAATTTACACTAATTTCACCTAAACCCTATTGTTTCAAGCAATTCTCTTTTTAGTCTATTTGACTAATTTGCAAAACATACAATAAATTGAATTTTACTATTCCTTCTATTTGAGATTCTATGCAGGTTCAAGATATGGAATTGCAATATGCATGAATTGAACTGAAGAAAACATCAAGAGAATTATCAAGAAATTATATTGTAAAATTACAAACTTGGTAAAGTAGCTTTTGGTGTTGTTTCAGGGTATAAAACGTTACCAACGTTTTACAAAATGTTATAACATTTTCCCCTATAAAAACCTGTGAAATAAACTGATCGATATGCCAAAATAGATGAAAACGTTACCAACGTTTTCAAAATCGTTATAACGTTTTAATTATTCCAGAAATTCAAAATGACAATCTTGATCGGTTGATTTCCAGTGGAGATCGTTATGTAACGTTTTACAAACGTTGGTAACGATTTAGGAGTTTAGTTCTCAGACTTTCAAAAACGATGAAAACGTTATGAACGTTTCAGAAAACGTTATAACTTTTTAGATCAAAGTTCACAGAAAAATATGCCCAAATTCAAAATCCACCAAAACATTGGTAACGTTTCATAAAACATTATAACGTTTTAGACCAAAAAGCTATTTCTAGAGCTAACTCTATAAATAGAACTTTGGGCTCCTTTCCAAAGTAACTTTTAGCCGACCCTAATTTTCAAAAACGTGATTTTCTGTGAGCTTGAGTTCTACCATTGTTGTGAGAGCTTATAACTTCAAATCCCTCAAACAACCTCAAATCCACTTCACTAATCTTGAGCTAGATTAGATTAGAGTGAGCTATTGAGTGTTTCTCTTGCGAACATTGTTCTCGAAGACTTCGTTCTTCTTTCTAGTTGGCCATGGTACTTCCCGTTGGTTGTAAGGGCTCACCGGTTCACAAGTTGTAAACCTTTCTAAGTTGGGTAATAGAAATGCGCACCAAGAAGTTGGTTGCGACGCCCCGGAGACGTAGGCCGTTATTTTGCCGAACTCCGTTAACATTCTGCGTGTCAAATTTCTCTAAACTCTCCTATTTACTTTTTAACTTGCGATTATTTTTCAAATATAAGATTAAGTGGTGCATTTAGTATAACAAAGTGGTATCAGAGCAAGTTACTCAAATTAAGACCCACTTAATTCGAGTCTTAACGATCTAAAGCAAAATGTCACTCATGAGATTAGCAAAGCAACCTCTAATTTTTGGTACAACGACCAAAAACTTTAGTCATTGGAAGAAAACCATGATTAATTACCTAAACATACTTGAGGTGTGGAATGTGGTAGTAAAAGGGTATACGATAGAATATACCACTGAAAACAATAAGGAGGAAACCTATGACTCAAAATTTCGATTTTGAAACCGATGATGAGAAAGGTGGTGCAGAGTGTAGTGGAATAATTGATTCCACTCCTCAAAATGGTGAAACCAAATGTGACTTGAATACCAACCAAATTGCTATAAATGAATCAAGCACTTTCGAAAATGAGATTCTAACACGGTATGATGATGAACCTAGGTTGCAATCTCTTCTCGATGAATCCAATAGGATATTGTTTGAAAATGAAGGTATTATAAATAAACTAAAATTTGAAAACTATATATTAGAATGTCAAAATAAAAATTTAAAAGCTTCAAATGCAATTAATAAAGTCTTAGGTCTTAAGGTTGAAAATTTAGAGTCTAAAATTGTAGAATTGCAAACACAACAAGGGAACAACACATGCTCGTCGCATATAGGTGAAATTTGCATTTTACAAGTAAAAATTCAAACCTTAGAGACGGAACTAAGGGCATTAAGGTCACCTAGTGATTTCTCAAATATCACTAACTTGGATCCTTACTATTGCTATGAAGTACTTCATGGTAAAATAGATAAGAAATGACTCGGATTTGAGAAGGGTCAATCCTCATTCAAATCCAATCGTTCAAATAGCCCAAAAGAAAAAGGGGAACACACTCAAAAATCAAATGAAAATGATGAACAAAAACACTTAAATAAACTAGGATTAAATAGTGAAGCATACTCAACTTTTCAATTCTACACTAAAAAGGGTAAAACTCCTTTGCAAAAGAAGTCAACACATACCTCAAATGCTAAACAAGATAAAAAGTCTCAAAATTACTCATTTAGGTATAAGTACAACAATAAAAATTATAAAAAGAAAAGTGATAGACAACATAGCAACTATAACACATTTAATCCACAAGGGCCAAACAAAACATATTTCAAAGGACCGGATGGATGGTTTTATGAATTCCAAAACACAAGTGCCATGCAAAATCAAACTCAAAGAAATGGTTTAAGAAATGATGTTCCCCAACATCAAAATAGACTTAACTCTAACAAAAATAAAAATGTTGCATCTAGAGTTACACACAAGCCAAGTACTAATAGGAACACTAAGGTTCAAGGACCAAAAGTTAAGACCAACACCACTTTCATACAAGGTTCAACCACACCAAAACAATCGATTACATTTTGTAATTATTGTTGCAAACTAGGTCACACATCCTTATAGTGTAGGTTTAGGAATGGAGGCAACAAATCAAATGTTGTTTGGGTTCCTAAAGCTAAACTAGCTTAGATGTCATACTTAATCTCCCCAATTTATTTAAATTGCCAAAGACTAAGGGGGAGATTAAAACAAGGTATATGTTAGTTGCTAACTAAAAATAACTAATATATACTCTTGTAGGTGTGTTTGATAACATCTCAAAAAGAAAGTGCTTGGATCATTGATAGTGGATGCTCACACCACATGACCGGTGATAAATCTATTTTTAAATCTTTAGAACCTCATGATGGTGGTACGGTTACCTTTGGTAATAACCAAAGAAAAAGCTCTATTATTGGAATAGGCGACAATTGGTAACCAACACTTGACCATATCAAATATATACCTTGTCGAAGGATTAAACTATAACTTACTTAGTGTTAGTAAGTTATGTGATTCCGGATACTACACTAAATTTGATGTTAATGCTTGTCACTTAGTTAGGTCTTCGGACGATGCATTGATATATACGGGTAAGAGAAAGAAAAATATTTATTATTTGCACTTCGCCCATTTTGATTCCGGTGAAACATGTCTAAGTGCCGTAACAACCGGTTCATGGTTATGGCATAGGAGATTAGGTCATGTATCCATAGATACCATTCATAAATTGGCTAAACTAGACCTAGTTAGGGGTTTCCCTACACACAAATTAGAAATTGATGGACTTTGTGATGCTTGCGTACAAGGTAAGCAAACCAAAAGTAGTTTTAAATCCAAGGACATGGTATCAACCGATCAACCCTTGCAATTGTTGCATATGGACTTGTTTGGACCAATTAGTATACCTAGTTTGGCCAAAAAGAAATATGCATATGTAATTGTAGATGACTATAGTCGCTTTACTTGGGTATTATTCCTCCAACATAAAGACGAAGCAATTGAAAATTTCATCCAATTTTGCAATCGAGTTGAAAATGAAAATGGTTCAAAAATCATTCGAATTCGAAGTGATCATAGGGGGGAATTTGAAAACGCAAAATTTGATGAACTTTGCTCTAAAAGGGGATATAAGCATGAATATTCGGCTCCTCGTACACCTCAACAAAATGGGATTGTTGAGAGGAAAAACCGAACATTGGTTGAGCTTGCCCGAACCATGCTTAATGAATACTAGATGCCCAAACACCTTTGGGCCAAGGCAGTCAATACGGCATGCTATGTGGTAAATCGCGCTAGCATAAGGTCGATATTGAATAAAATACCTTATGAGCTATGGAAGGGTTACAAGCCAAAAATATCTCACTTTAGAGTATTTGGGTCCAAATGCTTTGTGCTTGATGAATCTCCTAAAATAACCAAATTTGACTCTAAATCAATTGAAGGAATTTTCGTTGGTTATTCAACGTCAAGTAAAGCCTATAGAATTTACATTGCATTGCATCGGATTGTAATTGAATATGTAAATGTTAAATTTGATGAAGATGCTAATCAAAAGGTCGAGAAAGGTATTCAAATTGTAGGTTTTGAGATGCCATGTGTAGAGAGAAATGACACGACTACTCCAACCGACAACATTGAAACCCAATCCGAGCCGGTTCAACTTGAAACACTTGCAACAAATGATGATGCTAATCAAGTGAACGAGCCGGTGCAAGCCGAAGAGGAACATTCTTCACCAATAAATGATGAGGTGAATCAAGTGAGCGATCCGGTTCAATCCGAAGAAATACAACCTTCACAAACCGAGTATCAAATTCCCGAAGAACTAAGGGAAGTCACCTCTCACCCTCTCTCTAATGTTATTGGTGACCCTAGGGAAAGTGTTAGGACTAGGTCAAATTTAAATCAAATGATTGGCCATTGTGCTTTTGTATCTAACATTGAGCCTAAACACTTTAAAGATGCAAATGTCGATTCAAATTGGATTTGTGCCATGCAAGAAGAACTTGCTCAATTTGAAAGGAACAAAGTTTGGGAACTAGTGCCTAGACCACATGATCGTATGATTATTGGGACAAAATGGGTATTTAGAAACAAAAAGGATGAAGATGGAACTGTGATTCGCAACAAAGCTAGGTTAGTAGCTCAAGGGTACAAACAACAAGAAGGTATTGATTTCGAAGAAACCTTTGCACTCGTTACTCGTCTTGAATCCATTCGAATGCTTTTAGCATATGCCACCAACAAAAATTTTACTATATTTCAAATGGATGTTAAAAGTGTATTTTTGAATGGATTCATAGATGAAGAAGTATATGTAAATCAACCACAAGGCTTTGTTGATCCGACATTTCCTAATCATGTTTATAGACTCACTAAAGCTCTATATGGCCTTAAACAAGCCCCTAGGGCATGGTACGGTAGACTTAGTTCCTTTTAAATTGATCATGATTTTATAAGGGGTAAAAATGATACAACTATTTTCACTAAGAAAAGGAACAATTCACTCTTAGTGGTACAAATCTATGTAGACGACATTATTTTTGGTTCATCTAATGCGGCACTTGCCGAGGAATTTTCTTCTCTTATGAGTAGTGAATTTGAGACGAGCATGATGGGTGAGTTGACCTTCTTCTTGGGACTCCAAATTAAGCAACTCTCGGATGGCACGTTTGTGAGCCAAACGAAGTATGCTAAGGAGTTGATCAAGAAGTTCGGAATGACCGAGAGCAAGACAAGTCCTACACCAATGGCAACAAATGCAAATCTTGACTCGGACCCAAATGGCACACCGGTCGACATCACTCAATACCGAGCTATAATAGGTAGTCTACTCTATCTAACCGCTAGTAGACCCGATCTAATGTATGCGGTATGTCTATGTGCTAGATTTCAAGCCAATCCCAAAGAACTGCACTTGAAAACCGTTAAAAGAATTCTCAGGTATGTTAAGGGTACACTAAATTTGGGATTATGGTATGGCAAACAATCGGAATTAGATTTGATAGGATATGCCGATGCCGATTTTGCCGGAGACCGTATGGATAGAAAGAGTACAAGTGGTACTTGCCAATTTCTTGGTGGATCACTTGTTTCTTGGTTTCTTGGTCGAGTCGCAAACAAACCTCGGTTGCCCTTTCCACAACGGAAGCCGAGTATGTAGCGGCCGGTAGTTGTTGCACACAAATTTTGTGGATGATCCAATCTCTGAATGATTATGAAATTCGCTTCCGCAACATCCCAATTATGTGTGACAATACTAGTGCCATTATGATTTCCAAAAATCCGGTTCTCCATTCAAGAACTAAGCACATAGAAATACGACATCATTTTATTAGGGATCACATAGAAAATGGTGAAATACAACTCATACATATCGACACTACAAACCAAATGGCCGATATCTTCACCAAACCCTTAAATGCCCACCAACACAATGAATTAAGGTTTAAATTAGGCATGCTTGAACTCAAGGACTAATCTCAATTCAACTTATTTTAGTCATATACTTCATTGTCAAGCATAGTAATCAAAACAGCATTTTTCATCTGAAATTTACAGAGAAGAACGTTATACAACGTTTTATAAAACGTTACAACGATTTCAGGTCTCATTCTAAACTGAACTGCAAATATTTGTAAAACGTTGGTAACGTTTTTGGAAACGTTATAATGTTTTTCAAAAGGATTTTGTTAAAATTCTGAAATTTTAAATATCAGTAAAACGTCTGAAAACGTTATAACGATTTACCAAACGTTATAACGTTTTATTTCAAAAAATACAAAATCTGTGAACTCCAAAATTTTCAAAATTTTGGCAAAAAGGCAGTGGAGTCCGTTGTGTAACGTTTTGTAAAACGTTATAATGTTTTCATCGAGAAAACGCCAATGACAGTGAAAAGACGAATCTTTTCTCCTTCCTTCCTCTTAAACCCTTCTCCTTCTTCTCTCTATCTCTCTCTCTCCGCCGCCTCTTCCCTCTCTTCTCTATTTCTCACCTAAATCTCCATCAAATCTCAAGATTTTTCTTGATTTCTTCTCTCCTCTCCTCCCTCTACTCTTAAAATCTCTCTCTCTCTTCTCCTTGTCTCTCATTTTCTCTCCTTCTCCACTAAGACCTAGCAAGCCATCTCTTCAATTCCGCCAATCCGACCGCTCGATTGACGATCCGTCTTCGCCATTGCCCTTCTAGCGCTCGCCTCTTCACTCATTGGTGTGAGAATTCTCAATCGGTAAACTTCTATTTCTCTTTCCATTTCAAAACCGGTAACAATGTCACAAAGGGGAACTAGAACTGTAAGGGTGGCAAACAAGAACAAACGAACCAGAACTAGTGGACCTGGGGAACCGAGTAATAACCCTACAATTGTTGATCTCACTATCACCCGTACTAACCGATACCTTTTTCGAGATATTGAAGCATACAACAATTATATCGGGCAATTTGACCTCAAAACCCTCACCCCTTGCTACTATTTTGACAAATCTACCCAAACCTTCTCTCCGGATGAGGACCACAAAATAATGGAATACCTTCTTCATTGGAATTGGGACTCATTTCTAAGAATTAACGACCCCTATCATGACACCATCACAAAAGCCTTCTACGCAAACCTCAAGGTTAGTGAAAGTCTGTTTCTGTTTCGTACCTATGTGTGTGGAAGAGAAATTGAACTCTCTCTCCAAAATCTATCTCAATGGCTTCAATTGCCAAATGAAGGCGAGGAAATTTACATCCTCCGTAATTGGCCAAGGAGAATGCCCGAGTCGGCCGATGACTATAAACGGTGGTTTCAAGAAAATTATCGACCCGGTAACTACCTTTACATGACCCATTTACCCTCTCTTCACAAACTCCTCTTCTTTCTCATCAATAACATTCTTGTTCCGAAAGCCGCAATCAAAACCAACTTGGAAAGGGGTCCGATGTTCTACCTTCGCCATCTCATAACCCTAGACCAAAACAAGAAATTCAATCTCCCATTCATCATCCTCAATCATATGAAGAGTGCCCTCTCGAGCAAGGTTGCGTGTTTGCCGTATGGCCATCTAATTCAAAGGATCATTCGCATGAGCGGCAACTGTGAAATTGAATCCTCACCCGGTATGCTCCTTACACCGCCTATTCACTTGATCGATCTTCTCACCAAATACGGGTGGCGACAAGGAGTCTCCGAATCGGGCTTACCTCACCTCAAACCCGATTCTAGACCAATCAATCGGTGGATCAAGTATCCAAATGCTCTGCCAAACCAATATTGGGACCCAAGTGATCCTGAGCCGATCCCTGTTGGACTTCCACCAGTCGGTGATGCGAACCAAGCTCCGCAACAAGAAGGTCCAGGTGACCTCTCACAATTTACTCAACAAATGGCCGCCTTGGTTGAGCAAATGCGTCAAATGAACGAAAATCAAGGTAATATGTCCAAATGAATTCAAAGAATGAGTGTTCGCATCAAGAAAAATACGGAAGCCATCAATTCTCTTGATGAAGTCCAAACCGACCTTGTGAAGAGATGTGTGAAGTTCTTTGGTTCGTCAAATGCCTCAACAAGTCATGCTCCACAAGATGACGAGGACGATGAAGATGACGAAGAAGATGCTGACGCAGATGACATGGATGAAGATAATGATGACGACGTTCCTCCAAATGTATCCTTCAAAATTTAATTTCTTTTAAAAATTTCAAAACTTAAAAGTTTCTTAAGTTGTTTGCTATGCTTGATTTGGTAGTTGAACTTGTTTTGATTTGCTTGCATGTTTAGTTAAACTTTAATTGCTAGATGTTGAATGACTTGTTAGTTTGAACAATGCTTAATTTCAATTGCTTGATTGATTTTATTGTGTCAAATGCATGCATGAATTGACTTGATTGTATGGAATAATTCTATTGATATGATGTATGACATGCTTGTGAATTGACTATCCAAGGTTGAATTACAAATTGCGTATGGTTGGATAAGTCAAAACCTCAATTTGGTTGTTAAATGTTAAATTATTGGCGCTATATTACAAAATTGAGGGGGAGTGCATATTTTGAGGGGGAGCACTCCATTGTGCTATTTTTCTCCCTTTCGTTGATTTCCAAAAGGGGGAGAAATTGCAAGATGTGCAAAATTGATAAATTGCCTTGTTATGATAATTGCTTCATTATGGGAAAATTCAAATTTTTTTTGGGAAAATCAAATTATGCACTTACTTGCATTGTATGTTTTGCAAATCGTCAAAAGGGAGAGATTGTTGTTTCAAGCAATTCTCTTTTTAGTCTATTTGACTAATTTGCAAAACATACAATAAATTGAATTTTACTATTCCTTCTATTTGAGATTCTATGCAGGTTCAAGATATGAAATTGCAATATACATGAATTGAACTGAAGAAAACATCAAGAGAATTATCAAGAAATTAGATTGTAAAATTACAAACTTGGTAAAGTAGCTTTTGGTGTTGTTTCAGGGTATAAAACGTTACCAACGTTTTACAAAACGTTATAACGTTTTTCCCTATAAAAACCTGTGAAATGAACTGATCGATATGCCAAAATAGATGAAAATGTTACCAACGTTTTCAAAATCGTTATAACGTTTTAATTAATTCCAGAAATTCAAAATAACAATCTTGATCGGTTGATTTCCAGTGGAGATCGTTATGTAACGTTTTACAAACGTTGGTAACGATTTAGGAGTTTAGTTCTCAGACTTTCAAAAACGATGAAAACGTTATGAACGTTTCAGAAAACATTATAACGTTTTAGATCAAAGTTCACAGAAAAATATGCCCAAATTCAAAATCCACCAAAACGTTGGTAACGTTTCATAAAACGTTATAACGTTTTAGACCAAAAAGCTCTTTCTGGAGCTGACTCTATAAATAGAACTTTGGGCTTATTTCCAAAGTAACTTTTAGCCGACCCTAATTTTCAAAAACCTGATTTTCTGTGAGCTTGAGTTCTACCATTGTTGTGAGAGCTTATAACTTCAAATCCCTCAAACAACCTCAAATCCACTTCACTAATCTTGAGCTAGATTAGATTAGAGTGAGCTATTGAGTGTTTCTCTTGCGAACATTGTTCTCGAAGACTTCGTTCTTCTTTCTAGTTGGCCGTGTGACTTCCCGTTGGTTGTAAGGGCTCACCGGTTCACAAGTTGTAAACCTTTCTAAGTTGGGTAATAGAAAGGCGCACCAAGAAGTTGGTTGCGACGCCCCGGAGACGTAGGCCGTTGTTTTGCCGAACTCCGTTAACATTCCGAGTGTCAAATTTCTCTAAACTCTCCTATTTACTTTTTAACTTGCGATTATTTTTCAAATAGAAGACTAAGTGGTGCATTTAGTATAACAAACCCGAATTTGGTTCAATTTGATCCAATTTGGTTCAATATACCTATTTTAAATTACACTAATTTCCAATTGGTTCCATTTGATTCAATAGACCTCCTTTTAAATTACACTAAATTTGGTTCAATTTGCTTCTAAAAAAAAAAAAATTACCAAACCTAATTTTAAATTTCTATAACAAGTTAATATTAACATTCCAAATCAATTTTAAAATTAATTTGCATATTGGTACAATAATTTACACTAATCAATTTACACTAATTTGGTGTAAATCAATTCCAATTTGGTCTAAAACATTCCAATAAAATTTACACTAATCAATTTACACTAATTTCACCTAAACCCGAATTTGGTTCAATTTGATCCAATTTGGTTCAATAGACCTATTTTAAATTACACTAATTTCTAATTAGTTCAATTTGATTCAATAGACCTCCTTTTAAATTACACTAAATTTGGTTCAATTTGCTTCTAAAAAAAAATTACCAAACCTAATTTTAAATTACACTAATTTCCAATTTGGTTCAATTAAATCGGGACATTCCAATTTTGGTTCAAAATAAACCCAATTAGTTACTTAAACCCTAATTCAATAAACCCAATATTTGCATTTTGGTACAATTAAATCAAATTTTAGTTACTCTACAAAATAAAATCCAATTAATTAATTCAATCAATCTAACATTTGCATTTTGGTACAATAATTTCTTCAAATTACACTTTTGAATTTAGTTACCTTAGAGGCAGCAAGAGAGAAAGCAAGAGAGGCAGCAATGGCAGCAGTGGAGAGTGACAGAAGAGGCAGCAATGGAGGAGCACACACCACCTAAACCCTAACAAAACCGAATTTGGAGTTTTTATGACCATTTGGTGATTTGAAAAATAAAACAGAGAGAGAGAGAGGAGTAATCTATTACCAAGGTTTGAAGACAATCACCAGAGAGAGAGAGAGAGGCGGCCGGCGAAGAGGGAGGACAGCAGACCGGAGGTGAGGGTTTTGAAGTCGAATTTGGTTTTGAAAATCAGAGGAGGAAGAAGAGAGACTCGGGACTTAGAAAATTTTCAAACCCGAAATTGGTTTTGAAATGCTACAAGGATTCCTACACGGATTATTATTAAAAATCCGTGTGCAATACATATCCTACACGAATAATTACGTATAAAACCGTGTATAAAAAGACGCGAGCTACAAGGATATTTAAGTAAATATCCGTGTAGGAATAGGGGAGAGCTACACTGATATTTACTTAAATATCCGTGTAGGATAATTATTGCACAT